>VDFB02372216.1:0-16967 GCA_007258455.2 Sequoia sempervirens | reverse complement strand
TGAGGGTGAAGAGGCATTTCATTGGAGAGTGTGTGTCATCCCATTTGTTGGCACTAATCACATTGCTTAACATATTGTTGGATATCCTTGCTCATGGTAGACCAATAGTATCCATTTCCAAGGACCTTGTGGCCAATCTGTAGAGCTGAAAAATGTCCTAATGGTTCATCATGAAATGCATGTATAATGTAATATACTTCAATTTATTGAACACATCTTTGCAAAACATGATCATAACAACATTTAAATAATATACCATTTAACCATGTGAACCTAGAGTTTTTCTTTATTGATCATTTGATTTATTTTTGTCTAAAATGTGAGGAATACTTTATTGTGGCCAAATCAACAAACCATGGGGATTGAATTGATATACCAAACAAGTGTTCATACAAAAAAGAATCATCCTCCAATTAATTATTCCCATACATAGTTAACCTTGACAAGAAATCAGCATCCACGTTGTCTTTACCTAGTTTGTCAATGATAGTTATGTCAAATTTCTTTAATAACAATAACCAACAAATGATTATCCCTCCAACTATAGCTTTATTCATCAGGTATCTGATGGTGGAATGATTTGAAGGAAAAAAAAATTGTACCCTATGATGTAGTGGCAAAATTTATTAATGGCATAGACCATTGCTAGAAACTTTTTTTGGTCGTAGTGTAGTTTATCTCTACCTATTTCAAATACTTACCAATGTAGTAAATGGCATGAATACCTTTAGTTTCCCTTGTTTTTCCTAAGAAAACCTTTATCGCTTGATTAGATGCATCTTTGTGAATATGAAAAGGTTCTCTCCAATTTGATCCTTCAAAAATAGGTGTTGTAATCAACTTCCTAATGGATTCAAAAGAATGTTGATATTGACTAGTCTAGTTTAATTTAGAATATTTGTTCAATAAGGTGAATAGTGGGTCTACTATTCTACTAAAGGTTTTGATGGATTGATTGTAAAGCCAACATGCCCTAGAAAACTTCACTTTAATTTGAGCTTAAGGTGCATGGATCTACACAATGATTTGAATTTTCTTAGGGTCTACTTCAATACCTTCTAGAGAAATATGGTGTCCCAAATCTATTCCTTCATTCATCATAACAGAGATTTTTGTGTTTTAAGGATAATTAATGCTCTTCACACCATTCAAGTACTTGGTTGAGAATATTTAAGGCTTCCTCAAATGTTTTTCCATGGACTGTGAAATCATCAATATACACTTCAATGAAGGTATTTGTCAAATCATAAAAGATTGCAAGGACAATATTAGGATTCATGAAAATTGGAGCAATAAACATTAACAATTATATGTAGATTAAATAACCTAGAAATAACAATGAAGAATAACAGAAAAGAGATCAACAAATAACTTTAACGTGGTTCACCCAATATGGCCTACATCCACAAAAACTCAGCCAACCAATGATTTTATTATCCAACGCAAAACAGATTACAATCTCTTGAATGCCATACCACAACATACATCCCAGTAGCTTATAACACACTTTTTGGAAGCTTCTAGAATTAGGGTTTTACAAGGTCCTTTTTCATTTGACATGTTAATGGAAAAACCTTGACGTGTCAATAGGAAAAAACCTTGATGTGTCAATGGGAAAACCTTGACGTGTTAACAAAGAAAATTTTTCAGGGCATCGATGGGGTTATGAGTGTACAGTATTTGCATGATCAATCATCACATACAAATAGACAACTTGTTGGAAAGTGGTTGGGGCATTGCATAATCCAAAGGGTAAGACTCTATAAGCATATGCTCCCCATGGGAAGGTGAATGTAGTTTTATCTTGATCCTCCAAAACTACATAGATCGAGTTATAGCCACTAAAATCATCTAAGAAAGAGAAATAATAGCTACTGGCTAGCTTATCCAAAACCTGGTTAATAAAAGGGAGAGGAAAATAATCCTTTTTGGTTGTTTTGTTCAATTCTCTATAATCAATGCAAAAACACCATTTCCCATTCTTTTTAGGTACAATTACTAATGGTGAGACCAATTGACTATCAAAAATAAGATAGATGAATCCAACCTATAATAGTTTATCTATTTATTCTTTCACTATTTCTCTTAAAGCAAGGTTAATTCTTCTCTGAGGTTGCCTCACAAGCTGAACATCTTTAGTATAAATATGGTGCATACAGAGGCTTAGATGAATTCCTTTCATATCTTTATATTCTCAAGAGAAAACTTGTGTGCAATTTTGTAACATCTTTGTTAATTGTGCTTCTTTCGCATCTATCAATTAGCTATTAATGGATTCTTGCGTATTTAATTGAACATCAACTTGTTTTGTACCTAAATGGACAAAATGAACTTCTCTATAAGGACTATTTGGTGTATTTAAAGGACATGAATGAGGAAGGATTTGATGCAACATGCTTACATGATGGAAGTCTAGTTGAGATAAAATTGACTCTACAAAAGGATAATTAAATTCTTTTAAAGAGTCTTGGGCATCTCTGGAACCATTTGGAGATGTCTTGCTATATGTCATTTGAGAAAGGAAATTCATCCTAATCTTTCTACACATGGTATTATTCTAAGTACTTTGCTATTGTAACCATGGCTAGTATGGATACATCTCCCTCATCTAAATTTGTAAAGTCATCTACCCACAATTTGTTATCATTTTATAATATGGAGGGTTTGGTAAATAGATAGATAGAGAGTTCTTTCAGTTTAGTCCCATTAGAAATAGTCATGTTTCCTAATCAACAGCCAATGGGAGCTACAACTATGGCTAACAAAGGTCAACCTAATATAATTAGTTATTTGATTTTTTCTTTTTGACTCAATGGATAACGAAGTCTACAAGGTACTCCCAAAAATCTATTATAACAATAATATCCTCTAGAACTCCTTAATATCTAGTGATAGATTGATTAGCTAGCTACAAAACTCTGGATATAGGTTGCATATCAATCATAGTTAATGCATCTACAATATCGAAGGTCGTCACATTAGTGACACTCCTTAAGTAAATAAATACATTTGAAACTAGCATCCAGTTTATAACCACCAAAATGATGGGACTACCTAGGCATCCATACTTTTGTGAAATCAATTTTCCCAACAAGACATCAAAAAAATTTCCTCCCGCATAGCTGATGTCCAGTAATTTCTTCTTCCTTCCAAGGGTTTTTAAGCACAAACTCTTGATTTTTAGCCGATAGGCTATATTATGGATGGTCTTTTAGCCTGAAACAAGTCTCACGCCATTGAACTGCCACGGTTTCCCGTCAGACTTTTGGGGGATTTCCGGTAATCTTCACTGTTTATGTGACATGGTGGAACCCACTTGCCAACACTGGTAATCTTTGTGATTGATCCGACATGCTCGAACGCACTTGCCAATGCCATAAATGGCAATAGAACGAATTTAATGGTTTCATCGTATTTGAAGTAAATGTTGAATACGAAAGGAGCCACAACGAAGTAGCAGGTACATTCCAGATGTGAAATCACGGCAAGTGGCTAAATATCAACCTCCACTTGGTTAAAAACTGATCGCTATCTAAAATGCCATCAAATTCTATCCTCTGCATTATTAATGCTAGCAAATATCTGGCGAGTCTCTACTGCATTTCCCTAAAATATTTGCTAAGCCACCGCTGCATTCACCTACAAAAAGAATGAACACGACTTTTTTTGAAACTATTACCGAATCTGAGTAGAGGTCAGAGCACATACCAGGAAAAGCATTGTAAAGAATCTAAGCAGAGGTCAGAGCGCATACCAAGAAAAGCGACCTCAGCATGGCACGGTAATTTCTTTGCTTCCCACCAATAGCTCATTCCATTTGGTACTTTGTTTTATAGTTTATTTATTGAATGCGTTCCATGATTGTTTGTTTTGGCCTTTTTTTGCTTCTTTCACCGCCACTTTCAGACTCGCGACCAGATTTCTCATTCTTAAAAAAATGATTTATCCATGGCTGACCAGGTTGAATGTTACAACGTTAACCTATGCTACCACATGGAATCTTTTAAATAGTTATTTGTGCTTTAACAACAATGTTCTCACTGACAGCTCTGTATTTTACTCGTGACAGAAGATCCAATCTAACAAAAACAATTTCAATCTAGAATTTAATCTAAAGCTCTTCGTGAGAATCATCATCTTCATCGTCTCCTGCTGTAGGACCTCCTGATTGTTGGTAGACCTTCGTCACAATAGGGTTGCCCATAAATGATGAGCGGGTGATATTTCATCTAGGGTTTGCTAGCTATCCGCGCTTTTGCATTCGAATGCCTTATTTCCCCACCCTTTCACCGATATTTGCCACATCACATATGCATGCAAATTGGGAGGCATCGGCAAGGCACGTGGGGAAGGGAAAATTCTTTCCAGAATTAATGTATTTGAAGATCAAATTTCAAGCAAACACGTTGAAACATTCTATTTATTTTAGGTGCGGTAGAAGTTGAGCCTGTTCTTCAAAGTAAATTTCATTGACGTGTTGTAAAAAAAACCTCTTAACCCTCCAATACGATGAAACTCTCCAACAAAAAGGAAAATGGCGATGTAAATCTAAATCTCCCCCACCTTTTCCAGCCCCCCGCATAAATATCCTTGTTTAGGAGGCGTAGATTTATTCCAGAGAACCAGGAGCTCATTTAAACCCTCCGTAGAGCAGTTATTTGAGCCTTCTTTGAGAATTCCGGTAATATCTTTCTTAAATGTAAAAATGAAAACATGAATTTTTTAAGATTGTTGGGAAAATTGAGTACAAGGACAAGAGTGACTACAGATAATTAGCCGATAGGCTATATTATGGATGGTCTTTTAGCCTGAAACAAGTCTCACACCGTTGAACTTCCACGGTTTCCCGTCAGAATTTTGGGGGATTGCCGGTAATCTTCACCGTTTATGTGACATGGTGGAACCCACTTGCCAACGCTGGTAATCTTTGTGATTGATCCGACATGCTCGAACGCACTTGCCAATGCCATAAATGGCAATGGAATGAATTTAATGGTTGCATCGTATTTGAAGTAAATGTTGAAT
This sequence comes from Sequoia sempervirens, assembly GCA_007258455.2. Classification (NCBI taxonomy): domain Eukaryota; kingdom Viridiplantae; phylum Streptophyta; class Pinopsida; order Cupressales; family Cupressaceae; genus Sequoia; species Sequoia sempervirens. Next base: position 11,942 of record VDFB02372216.1, on the reverse strand, counting down.
ACAGAAGGAGCCACAACGAAGTAGTAGGTACATTCCAGATGTGAAATCGCGTCAAGTGGCTAAATATCAACCTCCACCTGGTTAAAAACTGATCGCTATCTAAAATGCCATCAAATTCTATCCTCTACATTTATTAATGCTGGCAAATATCTGGTGAGTCTCAGCTGCATTTCCCTAAAATATTTGCTAAGCCACCGCTGCATTCACCTACAAAAAGAATGAACACGGCTTTTATTGAAACTATTATCGAATTTGAGCAGAGGTCAGAGCACATACCAGGAAAAGCATTGTAAAGAATCTGAGCAGAGGTCAGAGCGCATACTAGGAAAAGCGACCTCAGCAGGGCACGGTAATTTCTCTGCTTCCCACCAACAGCTCATTCCATTTGGTACTTTGTTTTACAGTTTATTTATTGAATGCGTTCCATGATTGTTTGTTTTGGCCTTTTTTGCTGCTTTCACCGCCACTTTCAGACTCGCGACCAGATTTCTCATTCTTAAAAAAATGATTTATCCATGGCTGACCAGGTTGAATGTTACAACGTTAACCTATGCTACCACATGGAATCTTTTAAATAGTTATTTGTGCTTTAACAACAATGTTCTCACTAACAACTCTGTATTTTACTCGTGACAGAAGATTCAATCTAACAAAAATGATTTCAATCTAGAATTTAATCTAAAGCTCTTCGTGAGAATCATCATCTTCATCGTCTCCTGCTGTAGGACATCCTGATTGTTGGTAGACCTTCGTCACAATAGGGTTGCCCATAAATGATGAGCGGGTGATATTTCATCTAGGGTTTGCTAGCTATCCGCGCTTTTGCATTCGAATGCCTTATTTCCCCACCCTTTCACCGATATTTGCCACATCACATATGCATGCAAATTGGGAGGCATCGGCAAGGCACGTGGGGAAGGGAAAATTCTTTCCAGAATTAATGTATTTGAAGATCAAATTTCAAGCAAACACGTTGAAACATTCTATTTATTTTAGGTGTGGTAGAAGTTGAGCTTGTTCTTCAAAGTAAATTTCATTGACGTGTTGTAAAAAAAACCTCTTAACCCTCCAATACGATGAAACTCTCCAGCAAAAAGGAAAATGGCGATGTAAATCTAAATCTCCCCCACCTTTTCCAGCCCCCCGCATAAATATCCCTGTTTAGGAGGCGTAGATTTATTCCAGAGAACCAGGAGCTCATTTAAACCCTCCGTAGAGCAGTTATTTGAGCTTTCTTTGAGAATTCCGGTAATATCTTTCTTAAATGTAAAAATGAAAACATGAATTTTTTAAGATTGTTGGGAAAATTGAGTACAAGGATGAGAGTGACTGCAGATAATAGTTAATGTATGCATCTTTAAGTTGTTTGGAGTATAATTTTGTTTTTTTAGGAAAGATTTAATATCATTGAGTCTATTTAGTATTTCATATTGGAGATAATAAAAATTATTAATAATATTACAATCATTTTCTAAATGACCTGCCAAAAACCATCCTGACCGTTTGTTGGCGTTCGTTTCCGTTGGGTTTTTACCGTCGTTATTCTACTTTTTACATTCACCTCGTTAACGCAGTTCTATACATTAGGTATTAAATGCATAGAAAATCCAAGGTAAATCCGAATATACACCCTCACAGCTGATACAGTTTAATTATTTAATGATTTTTTATGAACTTTATATTTATTTATATCGTTATGAAGTTTCATGAGTCATGCAGGAACTTTGGAATGCTATTTGAATTGATCTGATTGTTTCCACCAAACACAATTTTTTAACCATATGTTATGCATCTGTTGGTTTGATAAATATAAAGAAGTAATCAAGTAAATTAATAAAATCTTATCACAGATAAATTATATAAATCATAAATATAATTATATTATATTTATATTTATAATATATGTTATATAATTAATAAATAATATATTATTTTCTATTATTTATAGATTATTTATTATATTTATATTTATATTATATGTTATATTGTATAATATATAAATTGATAAAATATATGTATATATGTTATATTTAATATTGTTCTAGGAAAATTCACTATCAGCAATTCACTACAGGAAAATTCACCACCAGCAATTCACTACTCATGACGGTGAATTAATCATCATGGTGAATTTTCCTATAGTGAATTTGTAGATGCCATTTAATATAATGTAAATTTATTTTCACAATAATAATATAATTATATTTATTATTATATATTATATTTAATATTAATTTTTTAAAAATATAAATAAATATAATTATACTTAATATAAAATTATTATAATAAATAGTTAATATATCTAAATATATAATATAATAAAATTATTATATATAAAAATAAAATTACTATAATTAATAATTAATATATTTTAATATAGTACAAATCAAATTAATATATAAAAAACTAATAGTTTAATTATCCTTGTTAGAGAAAGCAAGAGAGAAGAGGAAAATGAAAGAGAGAGATGGTGAGACAATTTTAATTATAATTTTGAAGGTAAATTTGTTATTTAAATTAAATATATTTATTTATTATTATATATGTTATTTTAAATGTATTTATTAATGTTGACTTTTCTTTATTTATTAGTAATGATAGTGAGTGTGTGTATGTATATATATATATATATATATATATATATATATATATATATATATATATATATATATATATATATATATATATATATATATATATATATATATATATATATATATATATATATATATATAGGAGAGAGAGAAAGAGATCCCCATAGATAAGCATGTCATCTTTGGATTGTTAATGAAAAACACTATAACGATTTATCTTTTGATTCCGACTCCGGATCTTTGATCTTTGTCTTTATTTGACGGATCGTCTTTGACGCCTGGTTTTTGATTTCTTTTTCGAATTCTGCTGACGCGATCGCTTTTTGATTGCCCTGGTCCTGGACGATCTGACTGATTTCGATCTAACGATCCTCCCACGAGATCCCTCTTATCCCCTTTCACCTATAAGATTTCTAAAATCGACACCAGTTTCCCCATACACAAATGCATACGTACCAGACTTAAAATTCTAATTGACCTTTCCACAACTCACCCATTCTCCCACGAGAGTATCCTCTTAATTCTCTCTATATCAATTTCCTATAATTTTCTAAAATGACTCCACTAATTATTTCATGTATTACACAAATGTATACAAAAAATAGACGAAAATTTTCCCTAATTGACCTTCCACAACTCTTCTTTTCTTCACTTGTGTTTAGATCCATGTAAATGGATGCATAGTTTATTTGAAGCCATCACTTCTTTTCTTGTACTTGGACATATTTTTACCTCTCTTGTATTCAACCTGGCTGACAAGAGAATGACATAATATATATATATATATATATATATACAACGAATCAAACTAATAACACTGCCATTTAAATATTTTATATATTATATTGATTTCATGATAACAAGAAAATATATGCAAGTGGTAAATTTTTCTAATAATTGGTTATGGGAGAGGGTCCTATAGTGGAGCACCCTAACTTCACGTTTCTCAATTAGATAATATAAAATATTAGAAAAGGGCCCTATTGAGGGTTTTTAAAATATTATTAGATGCCACAATCTGAATGGGTTGTATGGATTGCAGATGGCAACTTGTTTTGTGATTGCATTACATGGTGCTTATTTACGTCAAGATCTTAATAATGAACACATTTAGGTTTTATTAAAATGAAAATTATGGTCAAGACCTTAAAATGAAAATTAACGTCAAGATCTTAATAATGAGCAAATTTAGGTTTTGACATTACACATAATTAATGTATAACATGTATGTTCTATATAATAAAAAATAAATTATAAATAATATGATTATACTATCTAATTATTATATATATTATTTTCTTTAACAAAAATATTGATAAAATTAAAATTACAGTGAAGATTTAAATTTTATTTTTTATATTTTTTCTTACTTTTTAAAAATAATATATATATATATATATATATATATATATATAAAACCTTTATTAATATTAATCTATAATGATATAATATTTAATTAAAATTATCATTTTTAATTACTTTTATAATTTATTAACTAACTTTGTTATTTATCTTTTTATTTATTTGATACTTTTATAATTAATTTAATTTTATAAAAAAAATTTATATTCATCGCCATTTTCATATTATTTAAATTTTATTTTTTATATTTTTTCTTACTTTTTAAAAATGATATATATATAAAACCTTTCTTACTTTTTAAAAATGACTGATATATATATATATATATATATATATATATATATATATATATATATATATATATATATATATATATATATATATATTTGTTTTAATTGTTTATGTTTTTTTCCAAATTAGAGTACATTTAACTTTTAATGAGTGTGTTTATTATAATGAAAATATAATACTATGAACACAATTAATTTAGTTTATATATAATTTAGTTTAACTTTAGAATAAATTGTTAAAAAGTACTTTATTTTCATTTGTAAGGTTGCAAAACAAAATCTTAGTTTTCATTTATTAAGAATAAATTTGACATTATTACTACTTTAATTCAATCTTTAAATATTGCTATACCATTTAATTTTTATTTAAAAAAATAATAATTTGTTTGACCAAAACCAATTTATTCAATTTATATATCATTTATTTAAAAAAAAATTATACTAAATTTAGCTACTGCTAAATTTTATAAAAATTTATTTTACTTAACCCAAACCTATTCATCTACACTTTGTCTTATTGCTTGAAAAGATTGTATTTAAAATTTTTATAGAACAATTATATTATTCTATAAACTATTAGCAACCTTGGGTTTGCTTTCAATCTTTTTGTTTTCTTATTTAATTAATTTTAATTTTTAAATGATATTTATTATTATATTTTACATATATTATGTTTTATACTAATAATTAAAACAAATGAAATTTTATATACACTTAAATAAAAAATAAGCTTTAAATATTTAGTATTTTCAAATTTATATTGTTAAAATACATTTACAATTTGAGTATATATATATTTTATATAGAATAATAAATTAATAGTATACTATATCATATTATATTACATTTTAAATACTACATTATTTAAATATTTAGATCCTAATAATGAGCAAATTTAGGTTTTACATGTCTAGTTAAGTATAAATTAGCATCATTTACTGCACAAATGTATGCAAAAAAAAAAACCATTTTTTTCCTAATTCATCTTCCACACCTTTTACATTCTCAGATTTTCCAGTGCCTTTATCCCCTGCATACAAACTCACATTTAGCTCAATGTATAAAAAGACACATGTTACAAGTTGGACTACCTAAGCATGAATTTGACAGTCAATTTGCATAGATACAAACCTTGGAGCTGTAGGAATACCAGTCAGCTCAAACCTCCCAAGTTCTCTACAATCCTTTGTCAAACTGTGTTCCCCTTCAAAGACTTGCACAGGAAAAGATATAAGTTAAACCAACAATGAATGGAGAACAAAGGATTCCTGTAAGATCTACAGTCCTGCACAATTGCATATGATTCTGGCCAGAATATTATCATATTAACTGCTTCAAAGATCCTATGATTCCTAGAAATTTGTCCTCTCTTAGTGGAAGCAGGAGAAATGAGTGCTTGATTTAACTTCTAGGAAGCCAAGGGCCCAATTCTTTTGGATTATTGTTTAGTGCAATGCATTTCAATTTTCATGGGAAAAGGGTTTCAGATGAAATCATAGAGATTCATAGATTAGGAGGAAAAATACCTGTATTGAGACAGTTGTTTGCTGATCCTGATAGGTTGTGAAGACTTGAGACTTCTTGGTAGGAATAACAGAGTTCCTTGGAATAAGTTTTGTCATCACTCCTTCAACAGTCTCAATACCAAGAGTCAAAGGAGCCACATCCAACAAAAGAATCTCTGCAACAAAGGACCTCAAAAACTCCATTATCAATTGTCAAGATACTGACATCAAATGTGCCACCACCAAGATCAAAGACGATAATTTTTTTCTCACCACCCTTCTTGTCCAGACCATAAGCAATTGCTGCAGCAGTGGGCTCATTGTCACTGGCCTTCTATCAGCTATTTGACTCATGTCCCTCCAATGCTTTGCCCTTTCGTTGCATTGATCTGCACTCTTGATCTCGTGGGTAGACACAGTTTCATACAAAACTATACCCATTGCAAACTACAGTAATGAGAGAGAAAAATGAAACTGCAGTAATAATGGTAAATATCATTATCCTTAATCATTCCTAGAGTTTTCTAAAATTGTATTTTTTTCTCTTTTCACAAAATAGATTTATCATAACAAAAGATATTTCCAGTTAGAGGAGGTGGTAAATTGTGTAGGATAAGCCCCTCCCCATATCGAAAAGTTACAGTATCATCAATATTTTTATTTGCATGCTCTTTTTCCTTTTTAATTAACAGAAGATTTCCACAAGTCTAGCCCCAATTAGCCAAATCTCATCCAATATCCAAAAATACACAATCACATTACTAACAGTTTTTTTTATTATTAAATATCGGATAAAGCTGGCTATTCGAATTCCTAACTTCCCCTTCACTATTTCGCCTACAGTTATTTTTTTTAATTTCTTTCAGTACCAATTGACCTTCCAAAAAAAGAAGCATATAAACACTTCAACACCCCAAAACGGTAGACCCTAATTAATTTTTAATTTGTTAAATAATATATATATATATATATTTGCTTTGTAATTATATAATATATATCTTAAATTTATTATTATATATTATTAAATAAAATTAATTATAATAAGTATATTTTTTACATATACTATTATTTTAATTAATTTATAGGAAATTTAACATTTTAATTTATTTCTTAGAGAAAAATGTATTATATAATCTATTAAAATTTAAATTCATTTTTGGAATAATTTTTTTATTTAAATTAGATATATTTATTTATTATTACATATGATATTTGAATTCAAATAACATTATATTTTAAAATTAAAAAAAAAACTTTATCAACTTTAATATAATTTGTTTCTAAGTTTTACTTTTTATTAAAATGTGATATATCCATCTCTCCATTCACCTTATATATTGCACAAATGTATGCAAAAATATACCAATTTGTTTCCTAATTGACCTTGTACACCTGCCTTAATAAATAAATAAAGAAAAGTCAACATTAATAAATACATTTAAAATAACATATATAATAATAAATAAATATATTAAATTTAAATAACAAATTTACCTTCAAAATTATAATTAAAATTGTCTCACCATCTCTCTCTCTTTCATTTTCCTCCTCTCTTGCTTTCTCTAACAAGGATAATTAAACTATTAGTTTTCTTGCAATAGTGTACATTTTAATTTCTTCTTCTTTGAAGAACTTTCATCATCAATGGTAGCTAGGTTCTCTTTCTTTGGGTGGATTTTCTTACAAACATATAAGGAAATAAGACTTTTTGACTTCACACCTATGTCTTTTCTTCTCAACTCCTCCTGCAGTAATATAGTTAATTTCCTATAGAACAAAAAATATATATTTCTAACTAAAACTATAAATCTATTAACTAGTTATGTGGAGTGCGAATTCATTTATAAAAATATAGTTAATTTTTTTTGTGATATTTATTAGTATTGGCCAATTAAAGTTTAATTTTGCAGCCAAACAAAATTGCAAATTTCCTTAATTGGATTTCATCAATAATGTTTATTATACGAAAGTTGTTAAAATTGTAACTGTTTATTATAGAAGTGCAATTTAAATTGTAAAATATTGTGTTTTAGATTTAATGAAATAAAATAGGTGCTAGTATATTTTTTTGTGATATTTATTAGTATTGGCCAATTAAATTTATCAACAATCAATTGATATTGAACAATTACAATTAAGTTACTTTTTTTATTATTTAATGTGGTATTCTTTAGTATGGAAAAGTTATAGTTAATGATTTATTTACAATGTAATATCCATTAGTATCAAATAGTTATCAATTGGATATTTAGTTGTTTGTATAGTTATTGCTTGATATTAAATATAATTGTCTTTTTAAAAATAACATTAGCAATAATTATTATTCATAAGTAGAATTGTAAAAAATGATAAATTACCACTTAAAAAACACATATATTATTGGAGCATAGGGTTAAACACTAACACAAAACATATATTATTGCAGCATAGGTTGTAAGATACAACTCAACATCGTCAATTAAATAGCAATGGATATTATTGACATCTCCAGTAGTTCCAGTGGGCCAATGTTGTCAGCCAATTCGACACCGTCAATCAATGCAAATCAAAACTCTACAAGTTAGATACAAGATTTTGCAAACGAAATTACAGTTAGTTGCCTGGACTTGCTACAACAAGTGAAGGCCACTGTTCAAAACATGCAAAGTGTCCAAGATTTGGACATTCAGTCAATGGAAGTAACAGTACATGAGTTCCATTCAACTTGTGAGAAGTTGAGTTCATTTTGTACTTTCCTTCGTGAAATGAAATCGGATGAGTTCTACGGACAAGGTGGCTCTATCTACATTAAAGAAGCGTTCCAAAATTACTTGAACCACCCCTAAGATACATTATCACTATAAATGTGGATATAGTAGTTGATATAATGATATAACTTCAGCTTTTACCAACTTATGGATAGTTGGATATTTTGTAACTCCCTTAAACAAATGTAAGCTCCAATATACTATGAACAAGGCACTTCTCCTCGCAATAAAAAGATCCAATATGTCACCTACTACAATACCATGTAACACATTTTTTGCTTCGAAAATATGTATACATTGTTCTCTCGCTATCATTTTGCATCTTGGTTGACTTTTGCTTTTGTTTTGTATATCTTTACTTGACCCATATGTCGAAATTCCAAGAAACAAATGCCATGTTCAATTGCATTCTCATTCGTTGTTTATGAACCAATAGGTTAAAACATAAAATTAGTGCTCTCCAATAATAGGTTAAAACATTTATGAACGAAGTAACTCTCTTTAATCTTATTGTATTCTCATTCGTTGTTTATCCCTTGCTATTAATGCACTACTTTTATACTCATTTGTTAGAAAGCATGTTTCCTCTTATTCCTTTAGCATAGAATGCAGATCTAAACATTTAGAGTGCATCCAATTTAGTTAGATTACTTAATAGCGTGAACTAACTTTTTTACTCACTAGACTCTCCCTTTTTGTTTTCCTTACAAGTGCAACAAGCTAACTTCTAAAGGCCACTATTTTGACATACATACCTATTCAAAATCACATTTATAGGTATTATTCTAAATTTACTTTAACTCTATGTAACTTCTATACACACTTTTATTTAAACTACTACTTGTATGGTCGCATTCAAGAACATTGTTGCTTTCTAAAATATTATCGAATTAGTTAAGTATATTTTGTTGGGTATACAACATATTAATTTCACACTTCACAAAGTATGCTTTTTATACATCATTGAAAGTAAGTAATAGTTGCCAACTGCAATTTACTTTTGCAAGGACTAGTTCGCTCTCTTGCCACAATGTTTTCTTTGACTGTGAATGCAATTAAGATGATCCATGATGGAAACGTAGACCTACAACCCCATCTACAAGCAATAGATATTTCAATGTTTGGACATGGGCTTGAACCAACCAATCGCTATATACTACAACTCTCTGATGGGGTGCATAATTAGAAGGCTACACTTCCAAAACAGTACAACCACCACATAGATTCTGAAGAACTACAAAAGGGCTCTATAGTTAAACTCATTAAATATAGCTGCCCTGTTCTTTGCAATTCAAGGTGAGCCATCATATTTTAGTAATTTGCTACAATATGCAAAATCAAAACTTTTAGATTATCTTTCATGAACTCCATTATTTTACATATCATCCTATTGATAACACTTCTTTATTTTACACTCATAGGTGGATCGTCATATCGGAATTAGAAATCATATGTGGGCCGCAAGATATCATTGGCAAGCCCACCAACCTCTTTGAACAGCAAACCCAACAAGTACAAGCCACACCTATAAGCCTTGATAACAATGTTATAGTACCGCAACCACCTCTCCTAACAAAATATTCCTTGACTAAGGATGCAATCAAGCTGATGAATAATGCTAACCTAAACTTGCAACCCCATCTACAAGCATTAGAAATTGCACCGTTTGGCCATGCGCTCAAATTGGTTGATCGATATAGAGTGGATCTCTCCGATGGGGTACATAAGCAGAAGGCAACACTTCCAACAAAGTACAACCAATGCATAGCTTCTAAAGAACTCCATAAAGGATCTATACTCAAATTGATAGGATACAGTTGCCCTGTTCTTTGCAATTCAAGGTGAGCCACGCTATTTGCATGCATATCTACAAAATTCACAACTACCAATATGTAGCCTATCATTTTTATCAGTTGTACCACATTTAATTGTACTCAAAATACTGACTCGTTTAATCATTATAGGTGGATAGTCATCTCCAAATTAGAAATCACATGTTAGCAACATGACATCATTGGTCAACCTGCCTACCTGTTTGAAGAGCAAGTCCAGAAAGTAACTTCTACAAACTCAATTACTCCATCTACAAGCATGAGTAACATTCCTATGGTGACAAAGCCACCTACTCAAAGGGCACTGTTTGGGTTAGCCTTTTCCCTACAAAAGAAAGACTCCCCATCCAATATTACGCCCATTAGAAATTTGAATCCATTTCAGACAAGGTGGCTTATAAAGGGCCGTGTTACCATGAAAAAATAGATGCACCACTTCAACACACAGAAGGGACAAGGGCAGATCTTCTCTTTTGATATTGTTGATTGTGAGTGCACTGAAATACAAATAACATGCTTTAATGAAGTTGCAAACCTTCATTACATGAATGTACATTTTGGAGAAGTATATACAATATCTGGTGGGACTATTAAGTCAGCTAATAGGTTGTACAACAAACTGAATAGCCAGCTTGAAATTCTTTTAGTTGAGGAATCCAAAATTTCTCACTCAGAAGATGACCTTGCAATTCCCAAACATAAGTTCTCCTTCACACCCTTTAAGGACATTTTAGAATTGAACAATAATATCCTTGTCGATGTTATTGAAATAGTCATATGTGTGGACCCAAGCTCAACCATAAGGAGGAGGGATGGGACTGAAGTTCTTCGAAGGAGCATCAAATTGATAGATACCTCTTCATCTACCATTAATATTACTTTATGGGGTCCAACAACTGAAAAGGAAGGCAAGCAACTGCAGGAGAGCTATCACTTAAAACATGTGTCCGTACTTGCAATAAAAAATGGCCGTGTCACTGAGTACAATGGCAAGGTCATAAGCACGTTGGCAAGCACCCACCTATTTGTAAACCCAAGAATAGAGGAGGCTGAACAACTGAAATCATGGTTTGAACAAAATGGGGCTAATGTCACTCCATTGAATACATAACCATTGGATGCACCTCTCGTGTTTATGAGGAAATCAATTGCTGATATTGAAGAGCAAACTACCAGTGTGAAAAAAACTTTCCAATGCACTCTAAAAGCATCAGTGCAATACATAAAAACAAATTCATTATGCTATCCATCTTTCCCCCTTGACTTAGATGGAAGACAATGTAAAAAGAAAGTTGTCCAGAATGATGATCAGACATGGTATTGTTCCAAGTGCAAAGCTACTACTCCTAAATGTACCTATAGATACATACTCCAGCTAAAGATCGCAGATCATACAGGAATATTATGGGCTGTTGCTTTTGAAGAAATAGCTACCAAACTCCTTGGAATCTTTGCAGATAATTTATACATGCTACAATTCAATTCTGGAACAGAAATTGAAGCTGAAACCATAGTGAAAGGAGTGTTATTCAAGCAATTTATCTTCACAATCACAAATTCCTATGATTCAAGTGTTGCTCAAGGACGAGTCAAATCAACAATCACAAAGGTC
>VDFB02372215.1:0-34611 GCA_007258455.2 Sequoia sempervirens | reverse complement strand
ATGGAACCTATTAGGATGTTTTTGGCTTTTTCTACCCACAAGGACTTCAAAGTGGATCAGATGGATGTTAAGTCAACATTTTTGAATGGTGAGTTGGAGGAAGAAGTGTACATGGAGCAACCTGAAGGGTTTTAGTTATCTGACAAACTAGACATGGTTTGCAAGTTGAAGAAGGAATTGTATGGGCTAAAGCAAGCTCCCAAAGCTTGGTATGCAAGACTGGATAGATATCTGATAAAGAAAGGACTCAGCAATGGTTCTACTGACAACTGTCTTTACTTCAAAGTGCTAGGTAACAAAATGTTGATAGTAGTTGTTTATGTTGATGATATCATTTTTGGTGGAAATGAAGGCATGTGTAAAAATTTTGTTGAAGAGATCTGCAAAAAGAATTTGAGATGTCTATGATCAGAGAATTGAATTTCTTCCTTGGTCTACAAGTAAATTAAATTGATAAAGGGATATTCATTTCAAAATCTAAGTATGTAAAAGAACTGTTGAAGAATTTTGGGATGGATGATTCCAAATAGGTTTGTACACCTATGGTAACCGGATGTAAACTAAGAAAAGATGATGAATCTGCTAAGATTGATAAGAGAAAATATAGATCTATGATTGGCAAACTATTGTGCATTACTAGTACCAAACCAGACATTATGCATGTAGTATGTTTAGTTACCAAATTCCAAGCATATCCCAGAGAAGCACATGTTACAGCGATAAAGAAGCTATTTAGATATCTTAAAGGTACACCAAATTATGGACTATGGTATCCTAAGAGTGATGATTTCACCTTGAGTACTTATACAAATGTTGTTTGGGATGGATGTGTAGATGGATGGAAGTGTACCAGTGGTGGTGCTTTCTTTCTTGGTGGAAGATTAGTTTCATGGTTGAGAAAAAAAAAGACTCGGTTTCTTTATCCATGACAGAGGTAGAATATATTGCTGCAACATCTTGCTACACACAGGTTTTATGGATGAAGCAAACACTGAAGGACATTGGTGTGGTATGTGATGAGCTTATTTCTATATTCTGTAACAACACAAGTGCAATAAACATTTCAAAGAACCCAATTATGCATTCACAAACAAAACACCTATCTATCAGGTATCATTTTTTGAGAGAAAAAGTGTTGGAGAACGAGGTCAGATTGGAGTATGTGACAACAAAGGAACAAATTGCAAACATATATACTAAGACTCTTCCGAAGGATAATTTTGAGCATATTAGGGAGATGTTGGGGGTCATTGGTCCTCCAAACTAGGTGCACATGAAGGTGCATTAGTCTAGTGAATTCATAGATTCTTCATTTATTTAGACTAATAAATGAATCTACTCTGCAGGGGGAGTAGAAAAGATTTTCATTATTGTAGTATGAGTGTACTCCTAAGGGGGAGTAATTAGTGTTGTTGATATTTTCCATTGATGTCAAAGGGGGCGAGAAAGTCATGTGGAAAACAGTTGCAGAAAAAGAGAAGATGTTCTCCTGGGATAGTGATAAATTTTTTTTCTTTGATGGTTTTTCACATCATGTGTTGCCATCAATAACAAAGGGGGAGATTGTTGCAAGTATGAGCAAGTTTTGGTGGTGTTGTCATTAATGTTGTCATTGATGTCAACATAGTTCAGTATGTTGTAGATTGTACATGTATAGCCGAGATGTTATTGAGATGTTGTGAGTACATGGAGCTATCTTTATAGTGTTGAAGATATGTTGGTTTGATATGTTTCCAAGTGCTTTTGAGAAAATTAAATAAAGAAGAGAAGTCAGAATAATGAAAGTGTTCAGAGTGTGGTCCGGTATGTTCTCTACATTTCTCTTGTGTTGATCCTATGCTTGTGCGGATCTAAAGGTTTGATAATGGTGATATTGTGGTGATATGTTCTGAGTTTTATCTTTTGGTTTGTTGGTACATAAAATTTATGTTCACCGGTATGTGAACTATTCTAGTAGAGTTGGTCTTCTATGGACTGGGAGAAATATTGTTTCTCTACAGTTCTTCTCTATTTTGTTTCAGATCTTGCAGATATGGAATATGTCAAGATGTGAAGGTCTTTTCTATGCTCTGGCAAAGAGGTTTGAAGATTGGTGATCTAGAAGTCATGTTTTAGTAATTTAGTGTGAGTTTATACAGTTCGGTTGGACTGGTGAAATATGTTCATTGATTGAAGTCTATTATTTTGCTATGGATGTATCTGGAAGATTCTAAAGTGTATTCTCGTGCATGAGGAAGTGTGTCATGGCGTTTCTCTGTCATCTTCTTGTTGGGAAGCATGTACATCAATGATCATTTATGTTTTCATTAGGTTTGGACGACCTAGTGTTTACACTTCATTGAAAGAATAAAATTTAATTAATAAAGTGTGGTTGTTTCGAGATATTATTTTTTATCTTGAAAAAATGCTTTTTATTGGTCCACTCTTATTCCTTTCCACTACAATAATTTGAGTTCCCAACCTATTTTGAATTTATAAAATGAGAAATTTGTGGCCGACCTTGAAGAAACTTTCTAAGGTTGAGGATGGTATAAAATCAAGTTGAATTGTGAAGAGTTGTATGGCATCATGATGTAAAGTGATGAAAGTGTGCCACAAATCATAATAGCAGAAGTGTGTGTGAGTGAATTGTGATAGCATTTTTTCAATGTGTTGAAGGCAATGAGTTGAAGGTCTATGCAATCCTGCAGATGTGCATTAATTGTTGTGGTGGATCTTTTGTTCTCTTTTGTATCTGTAGGTAGTGAGCCTCCTTGTTGGACAATGAGTCCTTTCTGTAGGTAGCGAGCCTTTGTATTTGGACAGTGAGTCCACTTTTGGGAACTGAGCCCTTTGTAGTGAGCCTTTGCATTTAGTTTATAATCTTTTATATTGTGAGTTAACCCTCACCATGATTTTTCCCTCATTGGGTTTTCCACATAAAAATCCAGTGTTCATTATGTTGATTTGCTTTATGTTATTTGTGTTTCATTCTCTTAATAAAAAAATAATGTGGTTGTGGAATTAATAAGTGTTGAGTTTTAAGTTTGAATTGTGTGACAACTGAGTCACCCCCACTCTTAGTTGTCCTTCATTTGTTTAACAAATTCATACTGATCTATGTGGTCCAATGAGGACAAGGGAATTTGAAGGAGAAAGATATTTCATGTTGTTGATTCATGATTACACCAGAATGGCATATGTCACACTTTTGAAGGAGAAGGTTGAGGTGCTTGAAGCATTTAAAGGTTATAAGAAGCTGGTAGAAAATGAGACTTGGAGAAAAATCAAATGTCTCAGATCAAATAGAGGTGGAGAATTTATGTCAAGTGAATTCATAGAATATTGTGAAGATCATGGGATCAAATGCCAGTATTAATCTACAAGAACACCACAGAAAAATGGTGTGGTAGAGAGAAGAAACAGGATTGTGAAGGAGATGGCTAGAGCCATGTTAAATGAGGAAAACTTGGAAGATACATTTTGGAAGGAAGCAGTAGAAACTACTATATGCATTCAGAAAAAAAGCACTTATAAGATTTAATAGTGGTAGAACACCGTATGAATTATGGTTTGGTAGGCCTGCATCAGTCAAGCATTTCAAAGTATTTGGCAATAAATACTATATTAAAAGATAAGATTGAGATTTAGGAAGTTTTGAGTAAGGATGTGATGAAAGGATATTTTTGGGGTATTCTAGCCAAAGCAAAGCTTATAAGTGTTATAATAAGAGATTGCATAGAATTGTAGAGAGTGTACATGTCAGGGTTGATAAAAGTGAAAATCAAGGTAAGCTTGGCAGAAACAATCTTGAAATTGAGTTAGATAAGGATGATATAGGTGCAGCAAAAGAAGAACAAGAACAAGAAGAAGGGAATGAAGAAGTGGTTGAATGAGCACCTACAAAATATGTGCAAATGGATTATCCTGTAGATCAAATAATTCATGATAAGAATGAAGGTGTGTAGACTAGAAGAAGGTTTGCAAAGAATAAGGAACAAGTTAACTTTTCCCTCTTATCATAGATTGAACCAAAATTCCTTGATGAAGCCAATAAAGATGGAAGTTGGATAAAAGCAATGGAAGAGGAACTCAATCAGATTGAAAAGAAAAAAACATGGGAATTGGTTCCTATACCATCAAGCAATAATGTAATTGGAACTAAATGGGTGTTTAGAAATAAGCTAAATGAAGATGGAGCTATGATCAGAAACAAAGCAAGATTAGTGTGCAAAGGATATGCACAAAAAGAAGGGATTAATTTTGAAGAAACATTTTCTCTAGTTGCAAGATTAGAAGATATTAGGATGTTTCTTGCATTCTTAGTGTATAAAGGATTTAAAGTATATTAAATGGATGTCAAATCTATATTTCTAAATGGAAACCTTGAAGAGGAAGTATATATTGAGCAGCCAAAATGTTTTCAGCTATTAGAGAATGATGATTATATCTGCAAATTGAGAAAAGCATTGTATGGTCTGAAGCAAGCACTAAGGGCTTGGTATTCAAGACTAAATCAATATCTACAACAACAAGGATTCAAGAAAGGTTGCTCTAATAGCAATCTATATCTCAAATTTGAAGGTAAGCAAATGATTATTGTTGTAGTATATGTAGATGATATTATATTTGGTGGTAGTAGTTATGTAATGTGCAAAATATTTTCTACAAACATGCAAGATGAGTTTGAAATGTACATGCTAGGAGAACTCATATTTTTTCATGGTTTGAAAATTACACAAACTAATAAAGGTATATTTATATCACAAACCAAGTATGCAAAAGAAATGCTTAAATTTTTTGGCATGGAAGATTGTAGACCAATCAGTAAACCCATGATTACTAGTTGCAAATTTAGAAAATCTAATAAGTCACCTGATGTAAATTATACTACATACAAATCTATGATTGGAAGTCTACTATATTTAGCTACATCTAGGCCTGATATAATGCAAGTGGTTTGTATGGTAGCTAGGTTTCAGGAAAAACCTAAAGAATCAAATGTCCATGTTGTCAAGAGAATCTTTAGATACATCAAAAGTACTATTGACTATGGTTTATGGTATCCCAAATGCAAATATTTCACTTTAACAGTATATACAAATGTAGATTGGGAAGGAAGTGTGGATGAAAAAAAGAGCACTAGTTGAGGAGCCTTCTTTTTTTGGAAATAGACTAGTTTCTTGGATGAGTAAAAAGAAAGAGTATGTCACCCTTTCTAATGCAGAAGTAGAATATGTTGCAGAAGTTGTGTGTTGCACTCAAGTCCTATGTTCATTAAAGGACATCAAGGTAGAGTACAATGGGCCTATCTCGATTCTTTGTGACAATTCAAGTGCCATTAGTATCTCAAAGAATCCAATGAATGACTCTAGAACCAAGCATTTATCAATCAAGTATCACTTCATCAAAGAAAAGGTTGCAGATATGGAATTCAACATGGATTATGTTCCTACCAAGGAACAAGTGGTTGATATATTTACAAAGCCTCTTCCTACAAAATATTTTGAATACTTGAGGCAGAAGCTGGGAGTAGTTTCTCCTACCACATATCACTAAACATTAGTGATAGGAAATATATCTAGGGGGAGATTCATTGATCATTTATTTAACCTTGGTTAAGAATAGTGTGATCAAGTCATATAAAATCTTGTTTTATAATTTCTAATGACTTAATGGTTGCAGAGTTTGTCAAAATTGGAGCATTTCCTTAGGGAGAGTGTATCCTTTTCCATTGATGTCAAAGGAGGAGAAATGTGATGCAAAATAGAAGCTTACTGAGAAGAGAAGAGATGTATGTCATAGGGGGAGTTGTTGTGTTACAGTGTAAATAATCAAATTGGTGTAGAGCTTCAGTGTTACTTGGATGAGAAGTTAGATTTTTTCCATCAATGCCAAAGGGAGAGATTGTTGGCATATAGTTGTCTTTGATGTCAAAAGGGGAAATCTGGCAAAGGAGATCATTGGCATGATGACAAAGGATGAGTTTGAGAGTAGTGGATCTAATGGTAGATTCGATTGGGTTTCTCGAGAGCTTTCTAGAAAGGTATTGCGCAGGTCGATAATGTGAAATATGCACCCATAAATGTTTTATTTATGCTCTCGAGTGTTAGGGTTTATCAGTTAAACCCTAACAATACTTGCAGCCATGGCGTTCAAAATAGATTTCTCTTTTGATGTTGACCTGGTATCAACAGTTGTTGGTTGCATTAGGTGAAACTTATGTCTTTGCAGTCACGAGGGAATTGACCCCCCTTCACCTAGCTATTATTGACCCAAAAAATATTTTGTAGCTATAATATTTCCTAAGTCACTCATGTAAATATTTGTCTTTGCATGTGTTGGTGTTTTTTCTAGCAGAACCTTGAAATTCTTTAAAGGTTAACCAACCCTTATTGTTAAGAATCTTCAAGGCTAGTGGCCAACACAATGAGTAAAGGATTATGAGGTCTTTACTCCTACACTTCAGGCTCTGTAAGACCTATGAGGGTGTTCCTTATTGTGTTCAAATGAGGTATGTCTAGTTGGTATAACATTTATACATAGATTGATTCCTATTTATTGCAAATAAATGCACTTCACTGAAGATTTGGTAGACCTATGAGAAAATGATTATCTATTTGCTAGGAATTAGGGGTATTTCAAACCCATACTTCATAATTAAAATATTTTTAATTGAATGTTTTTCTCATTATAAATCCATGGATAAGCATATTAATAGCTCATTTTCATGCAAGATTATCTAAAAAATAGACTAGTTCATCATCAATTGGGACAACAGAGTCAAATATGCAAGAACCAGTAATATATAAACTATTTAATTTAGAAACTAGTGGACTATTTTCATAGTTCTTTGCAGCATAAAAAATCACAATTCCTAAAACATAACTTATTAACAAATTCTATTCAACTTTTTACAAATCTACAACCATATTCAAGCATTTTAATCAAATCTTTGAGTTAAAGAAAAAATAGAGCCATACATTCAATTGAACAACTAAAGATAAACGAGAACACCATTGATATTTTCATTTATAACTTGTAAGAAAGATACATAGGAGAGTATTTGTTTCTGAACTAAGATTTGTTTTGATATATCTGTAGTTTCTATAAAACTAATTTTAAGACTATTACATACAAGACTCATACCTAAGACAATCTACTAATCTATTCATTCATATTTTCTACAAAATGCCTTTTCTAAACTTAGCTTTTCACCTAGACCATGTTGAGACCTAAAATTCTAACCCTTGTAATGAGACCTGAAATCCCTTTAATAGAACAAGGGAGCAATAGGTGTTAGGCTCAATTACATTTACATTTCATTTGATTTCAAGATCATTTGTATTAGAATTTGAGACATTCCCCAATTAGTTGCATGTAATAATTTTAGAAAATGGAAGAGTAAAAGACCAAACTTCACATCCTTTGAATGAAGACCTGTAATCCATTCAAAAGGAAAACTTTGTTACTGTAGTAGCATCAAATCACCTTCTCCTTGTTGACTAAAGAAGATTCTCCATTCATAGCTCGAGAAAAAATTTGTATATACCACTTGTAAAAAGCATAACTTCCATCAATGTTAGGAAGTCTAGCACTTCTCCAAGAAACCAACCTAAAATATTTCCACATCAGCACTAAAATCAAAAACCCACAAACATGTTAAAAAGGACAACCTTGATAAGATGGCTATGGTTTCATCAAAAACAAAAATGGGGAAAAAACATCACCCTGAGCCATCAACATCACAGTATGCTCACCAACATCTTGTTCATGATGGAACTGGTGGAATCGTCACCACTTCATTATTAGAGTCTTCAAAAGGCACCAAGGAAAGGGGATAATGGCCACACTCCGGATTAGTGTCACCTCCACTATTTGAAGGGCTAACATAAACCTCAATGGGAGAATTATGTCTCCCCAGATAAGCCTTATGATACTTTCACCTTTTCCTTGCCTTCTTTTCATACCCAACCAGCTTCTTCCCCTTAAACTTGACAAGTTCTTCAGAAATAGTCCAGCTTCTCTCAGGTGGTAATCACTCCTTACACCATATTTTTTGAATTTCCTATGTGCCCTTCTATTCTTTGGTGTTTCGGGCACTCCCTGTGTTTCAATTTTATCCTAAGGATCATTTTCCTTATATTCAAGAAACCTTATTCTCCTAGACCTTCAGACTGGCTTAACAGACTCGCCTGACTTACTCATTTTCTCAATAACTAGAACAAGAAGATTCATAAAACCCTTGCCAATTTTTCTCTTAGACTTAACTTAATCTTCAATCTCTAAATGTATATTATGAATTAAAAAAATGTCCACCAGTCCTCATTATATCGAGCCATGCAAGTGTGTCAACCATTAATACTCAAGAAAAGCTTATGCAAGTGAGCTAACAACAGTCTACTTTGATTTTTAAGTCTCAGTCATTGATCCATTTTAAGATAAATCAATAGATAGTTATCATCAATGTAATTAATCATGAAAAAGCCTAATTGCATGATATTAATGCCTATTCCTAATTAGAAAAGCCCCAAGTAGATATACATCCACTCTATATACACATTCAACCACATATTTAACATCAATTAAAGCTTGTCGTGCCATAGTTACCCACTCACTTGTGGGAATTAATACACTTGTATTTCATCATAGAAAGATAGCAGGGAGTGATCTTGATTTGATCTTAGAATATCAGCTTGTACCCTACCTTGTTTTATTTTCATCTTCCCACATTTACCAATAACTGTTAGAATTGATGGTCGAAATCTTGAACACATGCCAAAAGAATAATCTCAAAAATGACACCATTTTTATCGTAGTGTCATCTCGCCTAAATTTAGTTGCATTCTATCTTTGTTAGAGTCCATTAGAGACTTCAAAATATTCCATGTGGCACTCACCAACTTGCTCGTTGAAAACACTAGACACAAGTGGGCCCTTCATGGGATGGTAGGGAGTGGTCAAGATTGACCCACATTACTTGCCATCGATTGTCGATCTCCTTTCTTATGAAGTAATCGTCATTCCAAAGTCTATTGGGTCCTTCCATGGGGTGATAGATGTCATCTTTCCCACCAACTTGTGTGATTATTTTAATAAGAAAGAAAACAAACGGGTGCACAGGGAATGGCAAAGATGTGGCTACATCATTCAATGACCAACGTTGATTTCCATATGATATATCATTCACTGATCATCAAGAGATATCAGGCCCACCATGTAAAGGTCACATGTGTACAATGCCCTTTAGCTCATGCAATTACTTTACCTTAATGCAAAAGACATACATGTGTGCAGGGAACAGTCCTGATGAAAACATGTGTTGCAGTGTCTATCGTTGATTTTTCTCAAAGCTACACCGATTGGCCTTTTGGAAGCATTGGTCCTACTGCAGACATGACACATGGCCATCACCTGCTAACTCGTGAGAATAAAATAATGAGGAATAAAATGCTTGGGAACACGGGGAATGATGGTGATCAACCCTTTATGATCGCATGACCAATGTGAAAACCTAATTCTGCACATGTTGCAAAAGTTAATTTCAAAAGGGGGCCACTACTAGGCTGATGGAAACTTGACCCTTAGGGACAAATGCTTAAGATTTAAGTCATTAAAAAATAAAAATTAAGCCAGATCATAGGAAAAATTAAATGTTGAAAAAGGCACTTGGTGACCGAAAAACCTAAACCCAAGGGGCCGGTGAAAGCAACAATTTTAATGGTATAAGAGGCAACTTGAATGACTAGACACCAAGAGCAACAAGTCAATGAAAAATTAGAATGACCAAGGTTTTTTTTAGAATCGTAGGTCAGTTTTAAAAGGTTTTGGCAACTCAAACCCTAAAACAGTGATGAGGAACATAATCCTAAGCCAAAAACGAGGGTCCAAGCCAAGTATGCAAGCCTTTAAGATGGAATCTATAATTTTTTTTAGGGGTTCCATCAATGGCTCCTGTTGGGGATACATGCCTCTTTATAAGCATGGTGAGATCCCAAAATCATACGTGAAGTAGACCAAGCACAAAGGAAAAAACCAGGACAACCAACATAAATACAATTTTTACATAGGCCATAAAGACCTAAACCAGGAGATCCAATCTCCATCCTGTCTGAAGCCTTCACTTGAGGTGAAAATTTTTAGTATGCACCCTACAATATAACTAGGCTTCAATTCTATTTGGTGGCACCAGGCCACTAAACTTAAAGCTGATTCTTTCCCTTGTCAAAGACCAATCTATTAAAAGAACTGATTTTCCTCCATCCATTTTTACCTCTTCCATGCCATTGCAACATGTATAACCCTCCTCTTACAAGCAAAAATATGTGGTTAATCTTGAGAGCTGCTTGATTACAAACATTTCCATTAAAATCTTTCACAAATTTTTTGAGCATACCATTGCTAATGTAATCATGGTCTTTCTATATTGTATAATCAGGCATAAACTAAAAATTTACATCATTGATAGGCCAACACTGGGTACAAATAATAAGAAAGAGTTAACACTTTATAATGAATTTTAGTTTGGTCTATACGTGTCAATCCGGGGGTGTAAACTTTGCGAGAGGTGTGGTGGCTATATGCCAATTGAAGGGGTGGGATTCATGAGTTGAGCAGGGATGAAATGCAGCTAAAACACTCAGGAATGGCATTAATAACAATCTTATTTAATTCATATTCTATCTTATTGTCAAAATTGTGCTAGGAACTGTGACAGGAATTGTCACCACCTGCAACAATAACAACAACAATTTTGAAAAGTAGATTCTAATTACTTAAAGTAAATTCAAACAACAACTTGATGATTGAAAGGAGAATCTAAAAGATAATCAATAAATATATAAACAGATCATGTCAAATGAAATGATTATAACCATTAATAATAATTATACCGTAATAGAATAATTATAATGAACAATCATACTATAAGAAAATAATTTAGAAAGAACATAAATAACTCATACCATAATAATCACATTATAATATATAGATCACTGGATAACCTCAGAGTGGGTGCCCTACCTCTTTAGCTACCTGAGTGATGAAATGAGAACTTTCTTCTAAGCGAGAGTAATCAACAGACTGCTATTTTTATTTTCTAGAAAGAATACATGAAAATCTCTATACAATAAACTACCTTCAGCTGCTCATATATGTGCAGCCTTTAATAATTACATAGAGGAATACAATATTTGTTTTGGCATGTAGCCAAAACTACCTATGAGTCCAAATAACCTTATTATAAATAATGACAAAATATTACGGTTTCATCAAATAGCTGGCTATAAATTAAAAACAGATTTGTTATAAGAATATTTGGGTTTCTCTCACACATCCAACATGTGCATCCTTTCCAACAAATTTTGATCTATATTACTAGCCACTTGGAAAAGTCACACACTAACAAGTAATTGATGCCACCAAATAGCTTGATTTCAACGACGGGGTGAGGAGATTGCAATAGAAAACACAAACTGCTTGTGACATGAATTTCCTTCCTAAAATGTGACAAGAAATATGTATGTTGCAAGCTGTATTTTTCATGGCTTGAAATTACAATGCTTATTAGTAAACTCAACCAATAACTATTTTCCATATTTTAATCTTAAAACTATATTAAATATGCCTTATATATATTGAAAATGATATGAAAATGGAATGGAAATGGAATGTAGAAATGGTTATGAAGGTGCATGAAATTGTATAAAATATGACATAATATGGAGCATAATTTTCTCTCATTAATCATCACATGACACATATTCATATTGAAAATAAAATTCCTTGCTCTACATTTTATTGTCATGCTCCATCAAAATATATCCTAGCTAAATTGGGAACTGAAAGTATTCATACTCCTCCAAGTAATTGGCATCATGATACTCATCCTTACCCACAACATCTGTATCAAATGTAAAACAGTCATATGTAATTCCCTCTAGGAGCTCATCAATATGTTGCTTTGTTTTCTCAAGACCATATTCTAACCCTTTATCAGATGTACCATCAAAGTTCTCAGCAAAAAGTGGATTTTCTCTACACCAATAAGCATCATCATTTCTCATTTCTATTGAATATGGAGGCTCATCAAACAAAGGGTTTTCCATTACATTCATTGTTATTATAAAATCCTGCTTAACATGAAGATCTAAATATTCCATATCATCATTGTATACAAAAGCATCATAATCATTAGAAGAGCATACAAATTGATTTTCAACTTCATTCATATCCTCTATAGTTAACATTTCTGACTCACACTCTGAAAACTCTTCATAGAAAGAAAGTTGTTCCTTCTCAAGAAAACATGCGTTTCCATCATTATTATCATATTTCCCATTTGTAGCAAAGAATTATATCTCTTATTTATGAGGAAAATCATGACTATCAGAGGAGTGATCATACTTAATTCCAACATCATTACTACAACCAGAGGACTCATTAACATTGCAACTATGTTCAGAATTTTCAAACTGAATGTGCAGTCTTATGTCTTTCATAGGAGTATAGGTCCTTGAATCTTCAAAAGAATTGAATCCACAAATTTCATTTGCTTCACTGTGGCATGCATTTTCAACCTTGGCTCTGCTCTCTTCTTCTTTATGAGATATCTCATTTCTTAACTCATGTGGAGTAGTAGAATCATTATCATCATAGGTTGAGAACATGATAGATTCTTGATGATCATCTCTAATATTTTCAAAAAGAAAAAAGTATTCGTACACTTGGTCAAGCTCAACAGGTTTCAACTCCTTTGGTAGAGCACTCAAACTTGGTTTATACAATTCATAAAACAAATCAATGCATTCTGAATTTTCAGGTTTGTGACATTCAAGAATTGAAGACAAAGTACCCATAAACCTTGCATAGAGATCATATGATAATTCTCATTCATGTCTTCTGATGCAAGAAAAGGTTTGAACAAAGACTATAGGATCACAAATGCATGCAACTTCTTAAGCCTTTGTTTAGGGCTCTATGTGATCCATATTATGGAACAATGTGCAAGCTAAAACAATAGGGGTGTAGGTGCTTTGATATTAATATTTAATTTCTTCCTTACACCTTTCATCAACATTTGGTGTCTCAAGGCAGCAAACACTTGTATTCAAGTAACTCCTTTGTATCCCATACTTCTGGTTGTTTTCAATTTTCATGGCTATACCATAGGCCTAATGCAAGGTTTTAGGATCCTTATCTCTCAGCAGATAGACCATCTTACTATCAAAAGATCCCAAATAAACAACCAAACACACTACATCACTTAGTCTCAAAACCTGAAAAAAATCCCTTAATATTTTAACAAATCTTTGGTTAAATGTTGGAACTAACTCATCCTCTTCTTTCTCAATGCTCATAAAATTATTGATCATAGAACTAGCATTGATTCTTTCACCAAATTGCTCTATAAACACTGCTTTGAACTCATTCCAAGAATAAATAGAGTAGGTTGGTAAGTCAAAGAACTAGTCCCTTACATCTCCTTTCAAAGATTGAACAAATAGTCTCATAATTACATCCTCATAATCTACCTCATAGTCATCCATTAAATTGTTGAATTCTTGCAAATACTTATTACCTGACTCACTCTTTGTACTACTAAATTTTGGTAGCTTATTTCTGATTCCAGGTGGAATAACATTTGGGTAACCATTAGTTCCACTGAAATTAATGGCTCTATTTCTTTTAGAGTTAAAACTTCTCTTACAATCTGACTAGAACTGATTACAAACCATGGTCGCACTAGGAACCATACAAGGATGCATATATTGATGATATACTTTCTTACACCCTTACAAGCCTTTTCATATCAACATTGCAGTTACAAAGGGTACTTAAAAGTTCTTTTACAACATAATCTTAAGCTTTTATATTGTAGATTCTATCTCAATTTTCTTAAAACCTTCTAAATGAATTTTTGGAAGGATATTTTATACTTCACCTCATAATAGATGTTGCAATCTAGTAATATAGAAGTATGTAGAAAAATCACTGCTATTCCCTTTCTTAGTGCTTATTCACTCAATAGGGAACCAAAATTTTCATGAATTTCAAATATGGTTTTCATATACAGATGTATCCTTCTTGAAAACCAAAATATGGAGAATACCTGGATATGTTGCAGCTATTTCTATACATTTTTTCTTCCTGGCTAGAAATATTATAGATCTAAAACTTTCTTCACATCTTCAGCAGATTCTTTAGACAGAGTCTCCACCTCTCTTAATAGAGGACTGAACTTCAAGCAATATGAAGCTCCTTAAAAGATGAATTTCATTTTGGGTCTTCTCCCACAGTAGAGTCACACATAAATTCTTTGAAATTGCTACAACAAAATCACTTCTAGGTCTAAAAACTTCTTAATATTCTAAACTAGATGTTCAGATTCACCAAATTCTTGACTCTCTCTAAATGGATACTCTTCTGGTGTTCCCCAGTAGAGTCACCATTTTTGTTGGTGTTTTTTTCAAAAAAACCTTGAAATTCTCTAAAGGGTATCCCGTCCTTATGGTTAAGAATCTTCAAGGCTAGTGGCCAACACAACAAGTAAAGGATTATGAGGTATTTAATCCTACACTTCAAGCTATGTGGAACCTAGGAGGGTGTTCCTTATTGTGTTCAAATGAGGTATGTCTAGTTGGTAACACATTTATACACAGATTGATTCCTGTTTATTGTAAATAAACACACTTCACAAAAGATTTAGAAGACCTATGAGCAAATGATTATATATTCACTAGGAATCAAGGGTATTTCAAACCCATTCACGCAAGATTATCTAACAAATAGACCAATGCTTCATCAATTGGGATAGCAGAGTCAAATATGCAAGAACCAATAATATATAAGCTATTTAATTCAAAAATTGGTGGACTATTTTGATAGTGCTTTGTAGCATGAAAACTCATAGTTCTTGAAACCTAACTTCTTACCAAATACCATGCAATTTATTACAAATCTACAACCATCTTCAATCATTTTAATCAACTCTTTGAGTTAAAGAAAAAATAGAGCCATACATTCAATTGAACAGTTGAAGATAAACGAGAACACCATTGATATTTTCATTTATAACTTGTAAGAAAGATACACAAGAGAGTATTTGTTTCTAAACTAAGATTTTTTTCGATATCTATAGTTTCTATAAAACTAATTTTAAGACTATTACATACAAGACTCATACCCAAGACAATCTACTTTTCTATTCATTCATATTTTCTACAAAATGATTTTTTTGAACTTAGCATTTCACCTAGACCATGTTGAGACCTAAAATTCCGACCCTTGTAATGAGACCTGAAATCCCTTTTATAGAAGAAGGGAGAAAAAAGTGTTAGGCTCAATTACATTTACATTTCATTTCATTTCAGATCATTTGTACAAGAATTTGAGACATTCCCCAGTTAGTTACATGTAATCATTTTAGAATATGGAAGAGTAAAAGACCAAACTCCACATCCTTTGAATGAAGACCTGCCATCCCTTCAAAAAGAAAAGTTTGTTACTGCAATAGCATCTAATCACCTTTTCCTTTTTGACCAAAGATGATTCTCCATTCATAGCTCGAGCAAAAATTTGTACACCAACTGGAAAAAGCATACCTACCATCAGAGTTAGGAAGTCTAGCACTTCTCCAACACATTAGCCCAAAATATTTCCACATCAGCACTAAAACCAAAAAAACTTAAACATGTTGAAAAGGAAAATCTTGATGCAATGGCTATGGTGTCATCAAAAACAAAAATGGGGCAACCACATCACTATGAGCCATTAGCATCAGAGTATGCTCGCCAACATCTTGTTCATGATGGAACTAGAGGAACCGTCACCACTTCCTCATCAGAGTCTTCAGAAGGCACCAGGGAAAGGGGATAATGGCCACATTTCAGATCAATGTCACCTCCACTATCTAAAGGGCTATCATAAACCTCAATGGGATAATTATGTCACCCCAAATAAGCCTTGTGATACTTGCACTTTTTCCTTTCCTTCTTTTCATACTCAATTGGCTCCTTCCCCTTAAACTTGACTAGTTCTTCTGAAATAGTTTAACTTCTGAGATTGTAATCACTCCTTACACCATATTTCTTAATCTTCAATCTCTAAATGCAAATTTTGAATTTAAAAAATGGCCATCAATCCTCATTATATCGAGCCATGCAAGTGTGTCAACCATTAATACTCAAGAAAAGCTTATGCGAGTGAGATGATAATAGTCTGCTTTTATTTTTAAATCTCATCCATTGATCCATTTTAATATAAATCAATGGATAGTTTTCATCAGTGCAATTAATCATGAAAAAGATTAATTGCATGCTATTAATTCCTTTTCCTAATCAGAAAATCCCCAAGTAGATATTCATCCACTTTGTATACTCATTCAACCACATACTTATCATCAATTAAAGCTTGTCATGCCATAGTTACCCACTCACCCGTGAGAATTAATACACTTATATTTCATCATAGCAAGACAATAGGGAGTGATCTTGATTTGATCTCAGAATATCAGCTCATACCCTGCATTGCTTTATTTTCACCTTCCCACATATACCAATAATTGTCAGAATTGACAACCGAAATCCTTAACACGCCAAAATAATAATCTCAAAAATGGTGTTGTTTTTATCATAGTGCCATCTCGGCTAAATTTAGCAGCATTCGATCTCCACTAGAGTCCATTGGAGCCTGAACAAAATATTCCACATGGCACTCGCCCACTTGCCCATTGAAAACAAGAGACATAACTGGGCCCTTCACGGGATGGTGGGGAGCAGTCAAGATTGAACCACGTCACCAACCATCGACCACCGATCTCCTTTCTTATGAAGCAATCACTATCTCCAAATTCTATTGGGTCTCTCCATAGGGTGACAGATGTCGCCTTTCCCGCTAGCCCATGCGATTATTTTAATGAAGAAAGAAAACAAATGAGTGCATAGGGAATGATCAAAATGTGGCCACATCATTCAACGACCACCATTGATTTCCATCTGATACCATTTGCCAATCATCAAGAGACATCAGTCCCACCATGTAAAGGTTACACGTGTACAATGCCCACTATCCCATGTGATCACTTTACCTTAATGCATAAGATAGACGAGTATGCAAGGAACAGTCCTGATGAAAACATGTGTTGCAGTGTCCTCTGTTGATCTTTCTAAAAGCTACACACACTAGCCTTTTGGAAGCATTGGTCCCGCTACAGACATGACACGTGGCCATCACCTACTAGCCCGTGCAAATAAAATAATGAGGAATATTAAAAATGCTTGGGTGCACGAAGAATGGTGGTGATCAGCCCTTGATGATCGTACGAACAACATAAAAACCTAATTTTGCACATGCCACAAAAATAAATTTTAAAAGGGGACCACTACTAGGTCGATGGGAACTTCACCCTTAGGGACAAAGGCTTAAGATTTAAGTCATTAGAAAATGAAAATCAAGCAGGCCTGATCATAGGAAAAATTAAATGCTGAAAAGGCACTTGGTAATGGGTATGTGCAAGATCATCATGGAAAAAATAGGCCCTTAAGTGGCAAAAAAATCAGAAAAATCAGAGTTAGGCAACTTGACATAAAAATTTGAATAAGTTATTGATATTATTTCAAAAATATGTAAGAATAGAATCTGTAGCAAATTGAATGTATTTTCTAAACTACTAGTTTTATTTTTTATTTTTTAAATCTATTTGGTGAAAATTTGAAATTTCAATGCAATATTACTTAAATTTCAAGGGAAAAATAAGAAGTAGGTGTTTGTCTGACCACCCTAACCACAATAAAATGATAATATTTTTTTATAATATTTTAGACATAAGTGGAGGACTCATGTCCGAATGTGATGCATATATTTTTGTAATTTTTTTCCAAGTAAATAATTAATTATGATTTTTTATTATAACTTTAAAAATATAAGAAACTTCTAATAATAATAGAGCCACCTTAACTTGGTCAAAACTTTGAAATTCATTTTTCTTTTTAATCTATAATTATCACGAGCATAGAGATGTGATCTGCATAATTTAGTTCAAGAATGTGATCTTTGCTTAGAAAGCTATAGATGTTTTCAAGTTATCCTATCAATCAAGACTTTGAGTAAATCAATTCAAATAGAAAATGAATAATAATTATTAATTAAATTCAAAGTAAAGCATAATTTATATTGGTGGAAAGCTGAGAATCTCCTTTAAAAACCCTTTTCAGTTCATCAATTTTGGGTAAGAAAAAAGTCGCCAGCCACATACCCTACAAATACCCATCATATCACCACTTTTTGGCCCATCATGATCCTGCACATACCCTGATCGACAAACCTAGACCTAAGGGTTCAATGAAAGCAACAATTTTAATGGCATAAGAGGCAACTTGAACGACTGGACACCAAGAGAAACAAGTCAATGCAAAATTAGAACAACCAAGGTTTTTTCTAGGCTTGTAGGTCAGTTTTGAATGCTTTTGGCAACACAAACCCTAAAACAATGATGAGGA
The DNA here is from genome assembly GCA_007258455.2 of Sequoia sempervirens. Classification (NCBI taxonomy): domain Eukaryota; kingdom Viridiplantae; phylum Streptophyta; class Pinopsida; order Cupressales; family Cupressaceae; genus Sequoia; species Sequoia sempervirens. The sequence continues at coordinate 16,135 of VDFB02372215.1, read as the reverse complement.
ACATAACCCTAAGCCAAAAATGAGGGTCCAAGCCAAGTATGCAAGATTTTATGATGGAATCTAGAATTTTTTTTGAGGGGTTCCATCAACATGATCAACAACTACAATCAAGAAGATATGACAGTGCCTGTTGGTTTTGCTGAGTTATTGGTGGATCTCAGCCCTAAGTGTCGTGGGGTTAGTGGAGAGTGGTGGAAATTAATCTACAATGGGTGGCTATTGACCATCAATGCATGGTAGGACCTACGAAGGAATCAGTTAGAGCTAGTGGAAAGTGATGTCATGGTGGACAAATGGCAGAAGCCCACACACCCTGCTAGAATTTTGGTGGGGCCTGATTAAGATCCGCATGCTCAGCAGGGAATAGTGTAGTTTATCCATTGTTGATCAGACGGTGCTCATTGATGAGCATGATGGGACCAGATGGTGGAAGATGATGTATGCACAACGATGAATGGAAGCGATTGAATGTAGAAGATCTAATGATGTTTGCAATGAATCTAGTGGAACTCAATAAGTTGACACATTCTGATGGAGATAAATATGTGGTGAAGAAATTTTACTCGATATGCTAATTTGCATCATTGTTGCAAATTAGGTGGCAATGATGTGGATGATAGATGGTAGCAGCCCGCTAACCCTACAAGGTTTGTGTCTTAGTGGACCCCACATATGGTGAATAGTATACGAATGTGATCAATGGTGGAGATCAAAAGGTAGAAGATCCATCTATCAAGATTGAAGGATTTGAAGAAGGTTGATCTAACGGTCATAATTTAAGGTTATTGCAATGCACTATGTGATTGTGATGGTTATGTGATCAACGACATAGATTTAAACAATCGTTTATTGGTTGGTTGTGTTTTAAAGCTGCAACAGTGAACAAAAAGCACATGATCATGGTGCAAAGACAATAGATCGATGGCCAAAATTCAAAGATATAAATTTGAAATGGCTATGATAGTGTGAATAGGGTTTCGACTGGTAACCAGCTTGGAAATGAGAATTAAATGCTCTATCTATTTCAACAAGAATTGTAATGAGATTTGATGCACAAGGCAGTGGTTTACATGATCGTAGAGACAAGAATCAAGATCAAATTGAATGAACATAAGGATGCATTGAATGCATAGTCAAATTTTAGGATTTGATAGAGAGAATGAGAAAATTTCTCTGTAACTGAACTAAATGCTAGGCAGCTCAATGCAAGATATGGTGATATCTGGTAAACCCTATCAGATGTGTTAATTATGAGCTGGACACATGTGTGTGTGGCTTGAGGAAAAGGGAGCTTGTTCATGAAGTTTGCAAGTGAACGAAACCCTAGTAGAAGATTTGAGAAGATCTGAATAGTGGTGTGAATCTTGAGGTCGAGATTGTAGATTAGTTAAGAGAAGAAAAAGAAGAAAATCACAAAATTGTCTCAAGGTGGTAATCTGCAAGAAGTGAAGTAGCGAGAGTTACGAGTACATATAGTGAATGCACATATGTGTGTGACCTAGACACAACACAGACTATCATCTAGGTTTTGTATTTAGGGGAGTGTTGTTGAGAGTGTAGCTTCAGCAACAATAGTGTAAATTGCAAGGTGTGCAACAATTCATTGAATGTAATGGTGCATTTTCAAGTTCAGTAGAACTTAATTGCATGCACATATGAACTTGTAGTTTTGTTGAGGTTGTAGCCCAATTGAAATAAGTTGTAGCCTAGACTAGGTGATTGTAGTCTCCTTGGAGTTGTTGCTCTTAAAATAGGGTGTAGTAGCATCCTTGAAGTTCTAGGTTCTAAATTAGGGAAATGAAGCTTCCTTGGGTTGCAACCCTAAACTTTGTAAGAAAGATTTCATTTGTGATTTTGGGTTTGAGTAGTAGAATCAAGCAACTTTTGTCACTGTGTTTTTTCTTATCCTAGGTTTTCCACGTATATCTAGTGGTGTGTTGATATCTCTTGTGCGTGTGGTTATTATATGTGTTCATGTTTCAATTTGCACATCTTAGTTTAAGGTTGAAGCTGCAAAATTTTTTAAGGACTAAAAGTTTTAATATCTACCCATTCACCCCCTTCTCAGTAGATCATTGTGTTCTAACATATCTTCCTTATGCATATGATGAACAAGATTGGGTTGTAAACGACCTGCTATAGGTTGGATTGTATGTGACATACTACCTATCTTTTCTTTCCATGTTATTTTTTATTGCACATGTGTGTAATGTGATCCCCTGTATCATGTTGCTTGGTGTGCCTTTATGTTTGTGAGTTTTCTTTCGATGACTCTTGTTACTCTGTTGGTACAAGGATAAGAAGGAAGCAAGATCTATTGCGGAATTCTTCTATTTGTATCTCCATTCTTATATATATCATAAACATTGTCTTTTCCTTTTTCTTGTGTTTTCCTTCTGGGAATGATGCAAGGTGTCAAGACATCCAAAAGTCTATTCCATGTTGACCCAAAATATTCTCCTTTTATTTTTCTCTCTATGTGTCATTCCTCCTTTGTGTTCATTGTTCCATGAATTATTTGTGGAATCATGATTATTTTGAGCTCTATTATATCACTATAGCAAAGACATACACTGACCCTAAATTTGTTGATCCCTTATGTGTTATATTTTTGGATTGCATGTGGGAGAAACATCCTTTTTCATGACACATCTTTATTTGGAAACATATGATTGGCATAGGGATTTCCAAATAAGCTCTAATTTCCCCTTTATCAATTGCCATTTATCATTTTCTAATTTAAAGTAACTACTCACAATATGGTGTTTAGAAATTTCTTTAAGGTGGGGGCATACATTAGCATTATTTCATTGGCATTATCATGTTGGCATGGACATTTTGGCATTTTGGCTTCAATTTTGTTCATAGAGGTTGGAATTAGTGTAGTGTTGGCATAGCATTGATCATTTTGCACGACACTGTATCAAAGTTATCAGGGAGTATAAATTTTGGTATGGTTGATGTATGGGAGCCCTATAGACCTGGTGTGACCTTCACATCTACCACCCCCTGTTTATGAGTACATACCTTGTAGACCTACCGTGTGTTTCTCATTTTTTCTTTGGGGCTCACCTAGTGTATGTCAAACTGCACTATCCCTTGTAAGAATATTTAATGGACGTGACATATCATAACTTTCTAGTCCATCCTTTTTGCATTAGGGTGAGTGCAAGAACATGGGGGGCTAAAAAGTGGTGATATGACAAAAATGTGGTTGACAACCTATTTCATCCAAATTTGATGAAATGAAAAGGGTTTATTAATAAAATTGTAAGTTTTCCACCAATATAAGATATGCTTTATTTGGAAGTAAGTAGATAATTATTATTGATTTTCTACATGCATTCTAACTAAAGTCCTGATTGATAAGTTGATTAAAAACATCTATAATTCTTAAATGATTTAACATTTTTGAATCCAAAAGATGTGGTACATGCTATGCTTCCCATACTATAAGATAAAAAAAATTAAAAATAAAATTTCATGAATTTTTGACCAAGTTATGGTGGTTAGACAAACAAGTTTTAATATTTAAAAAAAAATTCATAAAAAAATCATAACTAATTATTTACTTGAAAATCAATTACAAAAAAGTGGCATGCCCAAGCATGTTTCCTCTACATATATATTTAAAGTTTCAAAAATGTATGCTACTTTTTGCTTGTACTTAGGTTGGTCAGACATACATCTTCTTTTTACTTTTTCCTAAAATATTAGTACTACTACATTGAAAATTTAAATTTTCAACAAATAGATTTATTTTTATCTAAAAAATGACTAGTATCTTAAAAACATAATTGAATTTTCTAAAAAAATTGTTCTTACATATTTTTCAAATTATATTAATACCTTATTCAAATTTTTATGTCAAGTTGCCTAATCTATGTTTTTGAATTTTTATTGCCACTTAAGGTCCTAGTTTGGACCCCCATGATCCTACATTGAGCTATTAGTTTTGACATTGGATGCTTGTGTATCTTGTATTGTTGCATGTACCTTATGCATCTTGTGTGTCCCTTTTTCCTTATGTTTGTTTTCCATGGCATCTTCGATCTTGGGGGCTTGATCATCCTCCTTGATCTTTGTCATCATATCTTTCTAACATTTGTGCACTTGGACCTCTCTTGACACATATTTGTCTACTTTAGTGTGTGTTTGATCTTAAGTTCACACTCTCACTAAAGTGGGGGCTAAATGTAGTGTAGGAAATTGTATACCCTTTGTACAATTTCACATTTTTTTGGGTCCCTTAATTTATTGGACTTAATTAAGCTTCTAATTTTCTAAATTATGCATTCCAAATCCTTATTTTTCTCATTTTTTGGAAGGAAAATCAACATCTAATTAATGCAATTAATATTTTAATCACCTTTGAATGTGAATTTCCTAGACTTTTAGGCCACAAACCATTTGTCCAAGGTAAAATGGGTCCTCTTTAAGTCAAAGGATCTATTTTTAAATATGTTTTTGTTGGTCTTTTAATGATTCAAATTCAATATTCAATTGTCAGATTTTGGAATCTAATTTTTGAGAAATTAGATAAAGACCTATAAATATAGTCTTTCTATCAATTCAAATCTAAGGAAATCTAGGGCACACAACCAATACTTCATATGAACAAAGATTATTGTCAAGAGAATTCAAGAGCATATTTACTAGTCATTTCTTGTAGCAATAAAAATATTATCATCATGTTCAAGCTTATGTGTGTTCATGTCATCTTGTGAAGGCTAACATGCATTGTTGATCCTAAAGCATCCAAGAATTTTTAAATGTCCAAATTTATCAAGAAAAGTAAGATCAAGTTCCTTGGAGTGATGTGTTTTTATTTAGTCCTCTAAGGGAAGCCATTGAAGGCTTGATGAGTTGTAGAAAGAAAGTGTTCATTCATCATTTCCTTCTCCAAATTATCATTATCTTTGTAGCAAGGTTTAATTACCAAACATGGGGTTTGACTAAGGAAAACCCCTATTTAAACAAAAAAAAAAATCGCTTTATGTATATGCAAATTACATTTTGAAGAAGGATTGCAGATATTGGAGAGCAATTTTGCATTGTTGCATAAGTTGTCATCATTGTTGTCAAGCCATGAAAACTCGAATTCAGATTTTATTTTTGAATTTTTGATAGTGGAACCTATGCAAAACACAAGCTAAGATCCTACCTCAGAGGAGTATCACAATAATTTTTAGAATCCCTAAACATTACCCATTATCCCTAGGGAAAACATGTCCTTTAGCATAGATCAAAACCTACTTTTGGTGACTAGTACATGTGTCCTAATCCTTCTTAGATCTTCTTGCAAACTATGGTTTCAGTTTTTGTACTTTCAAGAATTTGCATAAGTCATGTTCTAGGTCTTATAATTAATTTAGTTTAAGCATTGCAAATCATTTCAATTTGGTTTCAAATCTGTTTTGTTATCTTAAAGACTAATATCTAGGTTTGATTGACTCACCATTGAGGTTGAAAGTCAATATTTACACCTTATGATTTCTTTCCTAAGAAATTCCTTAGGGAAAGGTACAAATAGAGAAAATGCCCCCTTATTCATTAAGGAACCCATTTCCCACCATTTCAAAGCCGAACCTTGATGGAAAGAGCAAGGAACATGTTAAGTGGTGTTAAGATTGATAGATGCTTTTAGGTAGAAGTTGTAAGTAATGCTTATTATTTTTTTAATATATCTCCTTATTCAACTATTGTTGATAAAAATGCTTATGAAGTGTGGATAGGTAGAAAGCCTTCTATTTCACATTTAAGGGTCTTTGGTTGTGAGGCTTTTGTTCATGTGCCTCAAGAGAAGAGTTCTAAATTGGATCCGAAAGCATAAAAATGAATCTTTGTTGGTTATAGAGAGAATGTAAGAGGTTATAAGCATTGGAATCCAATAACTCATAAAATGGTTTTCTCTAGAGATGCTATTTGTAGGGTATGTGCAGGATCATGATGGGCCAAAAAGTGGTGATATGATGGGTATATGGCTGACGACTTTTTTTTAACCCAAAATCGATGAAACAAAAAGGGTTTTTAAAGGAGATTCTCAACTTTCCACCAATATAAATTATGTTTTACTTTGAATTTAATAAATAATTATTATTCATTTTCTATTTGAATTATGACTAAAGTCTGATTGATAGGTTGATTGAAAAATATCTATAGATTTCAAATGGTATCACATTTTTCGAATCTAAAACATGTGTCACATTCTATGCTTTGCATACTATAAGATTAAAAATTGAATTTCATGAAGTTTTGACCAAGTTAAGGTGGTCGACATACGAAGTTTTTATATTTTTAAAAGTTGTAATAAAAAAATCATAATTAATTATTTACTTGGAAAAAAATTACAAAAAATATGCATCACATTAGGACATGAGTCCTCTACTTATATCTAAAATCTTATAAAAAATATCATCATTTTCAGGGTTACTTATGGTCGAGCAGATGACCTACTTATTTTGTCCCTGAAATTTAAGTGCTAATGCATTGAAATTTCAAATTTTCACCAAATAGATTTTATTTTTCAAATAAACCTAGTAGTTTAGAAACTACATTCAATTTGCTACAAATTCTATTCTTACATATTTTTGAAATAATATAGATAACTTATTCAACTTTTTACGTCAAGTTGCCTAACCCTGATTTTTTTGAATTTCATCGCCACTTAAGGGCCTATTTTTCCATGATGATCGTACACATACCCTATATTTCATGGATGCAATTGCAATGTATAATGTCAATTGGGAGAATGTTAGGATAGGTGACATTATAATTTCTATCCTAAGTTGATAATTGTGTGTCTCCACATTTTTGGAAAGTGTTCTAGAGGACATGAGGGAAAAAATATTTATTATTTATTTTCCTATGATAAATTGTAATTGCATTCAAAGAGGTGGATCCACTATGATGATGGTTACAAATAACACCTAACTTTGAGGATGAGATATGATGAAGGATATTTTAGAACATGATAGAAGAGATGATGAAGTTCATTTTAGATTTGATTAACATTTTATTTTGATAGAATATTTTGAATGCCATACCTATAAAATGTATCTCTTTAAGCACCTATCAAAATGTCATAAAAATCACTTTTGATTTAGATTTTGGGGGATCAAATGAATTCATTTAAAATTTATTTCAAATGATTATGGTATTCCTCAGAACAAGCCATCCAATGAATATAATTTTAATATGTTTTGGTTTTGTTATGTATTTGTTTTTTAAGTTTTATTAAACATAGGTTTTTCATCGAAAATTAATTTCTTTGTTCTTCACATGTGGAAAATAGAAGATTATCAAAAAAAAAAAATTGAAAAATATGAGTGCACCAGATATTGAAGTCCTTGATCCAACAACAAAAAAATTAAATTAAATTCTTTTGATACATACAAAAAAAGTTACGTATTATACAGTCGTGTTATGTCTGAATTGTAATTGATTTGACTTTGAAACTTGATTAAAGAAAAAATATTCAATAAAAAACTATCTAACCAAGTGGAAGCACTAGATATCAAAGTTACGAATCTAAATTCAAAAGAATTAGAATTTTATCCTTATGGAAAAAAAGTTATGCGTTATACTTGTAAAGGCCAATTTTTTTAAAATGTTGTTTTCTCTAAAAAATCTATATTTTCGTGGGAGATAGAAAAAGAAGTGCAATTTGATTCCAAAAATTTTTTAAAAATTATTTTTAGAATCTACAGACAAAATTTGATGAGACTCTAGTTTGCACTATCTTCAAATTCTTCACAGCTTTAGCGCTTATAGTTGCTCGAATGTGAAGATTTAGTTAAAAATAATAATTCAGTTGTCTAGTTTGGCCAAAATTGTAAACCACTATTATGGGATCACCTTTGTATGTTTTGTATGGTTAGGTGCCCAAATTTTCATTTTGTTGCATGTTCTTACATGAAGCTATTAGAGTCGTTGAAGAGTTATGGAGCTCTCGGTATTGACCAATTTTCATTGGTTATGGGCTAGGTGCCTATGTGAAGGCCATGTGATCATTTAATAATTTTCACCATGTTTTTGGGCTATCCACTATGGGGGCCATGGGTTTTCTAGGTGGTTTTGCTTGTTGTTTTTGGATACCATTTGTTGTATTCTCTCCCACAAAATTTTATATAATGGAGCATTGAGATGGTGGTTTGTAGAGTTTTTTTGCAAGTTGCTAGAGTAACAAAGTGTTTTCAAAATTCAAAGAGGAGTGTTGTATTGGTGTATCTCATTTAAAGATTAACACAAGCATTGTATATCTTTGGGTGTGTAGTTTTTTTCCTCAAGGGTTTCTCCACATATATCTTGTGTCACTTGTGTTTCTCAACTTGTGGTATTGTTTTTATTCTTTCATGTTTGGAACTCTTAATCACATAACCCTTTTATGGTAATCTTGGATACATAATTTCATATTTGTAAACATGTTATTAATTTCTATTGCTTCAAGTTTCATCTTGAATTTTCAACATAAACTAAATCATGGGTGTGATCCAATCATAGGAACTCAACCTCTCAGATCATAGTCACTAGTGGCTTTATATCCTTTGTCAACATCTAACTTTTATGTATTATTTTTCTATCATTATGCTACATTAGCCCTTGAGGGTGTATATGGATAGTCCATATCATAGAATATTACTTCATAATAGGCTATTTAATATTGTTAAAATATGCTAGATATATCATTAAGTAGTAGATATAGAGATAATCATTATATCAATACTTTTCTTAGGTATCGGGCATAAGAGAGTGGAATGAGCTAGAAATGAGTCTAAATAATATGAATTTGAGTGAAAACTATTAATATAAATTTCTATCTTTATTTTTTAGTTTCATGGATATAAAGACAAAATTAATGTATTATATATATAGAGATTGCATAGATATTTATTTAAATCCTATGTACCGTACAAAAATGAAAGTGTTTATACACTATAGAGGAGATATATTTTTGATAAAAAAATAGAGATTTTACCTATGTACATATTATAGGATATTGCATAGGTCATGTGTGAAATGAATTCATTTATAGGCATTAATTATGATGGTCTCATACATAAAATTAGGGTCTAAGTTGGCAAGGGTAAGAAAAAGCATTTACCTTAGTTTTATCACTTTTTTTTTAGTTCAATAGATATATTATTTAAAAGATTGCAACATGATAAGACTAAAGAATAATATTTCAGTTTTGATTATATTTCTAACTTCTAGTGGTTTATCTTATGCACAAGCATTAATTTATTCACTTGATTTATATGTGTATAGGAAGTCAAGAATGATCCCATATTCACATGAAATAGCTTTTTTAAAATTTTGCAATTATATTTTATATTATGTATATGTATTTTTATAAAATAAATTAATCTACTTTTTATTTTTTATTTTTTTTTATCAAAATTCACATTAGAGTTGTTATTTGAAGTTACATGTGATAGTGGTGGAAATAAAATATTTAATTGTACACATGAGAGGTATAAATATATGGGGATATATAAAACATTAATTAAAAAGTGGGTATATAGGGTATAGTATAAAGAGGTGATACTTTTATTGAAATTGTGTACAAGAGGGATATACAAAAAATTAAGATATAAAACCTTAGATATATAAATATAGGGTATAATTTAAAATTTCATCATTGAAGATCATATTAAACAAACTTACTATGTGAATCCCTCAAGCATAATCAAAGTCCAAATCACAACTACATTAAAATATACAATCTTAATCCATCTCATTCTATTTTCAACATGTACCTAATTTCACTTTAAAATAATACACATTCAATCACTTTATTATACTCAACATCTTTATATCTCAAAAATTTAAATTGCATTTAATTTTTACACCTTAATTGTAGTTATAATATTTGTTTACTTTCATTTCTAATAACACAAATTAGAATTCAGCTCTAAGGGGTAGATGGGATAGTCAAGCTATTGCAAAACAGGAATAATGCTCATAGATACAATTCCCTCAATTTCTTCCCACAAGGATGGATGGCAGCTCTTATGGACATTAAGTTATGGAAAACAGGAATAATGATCATAGATATAATTCACTGAGTTTCTTCTCACATGGATGGAGGAGAGCTCTTATAAACATTAAGTTACAATAATTGTGAGTTAAGACTTTGCTTTGTAGATCCCACCGGATATTATTGATTCCTTGATTTAGAAAAAAAAACACAAACACACATAATTCAAAATATGTTTTACTGGATTATGGGAAGTTCAAATCTCAACGAGCCCAAAACTCTCCACGTGCTTATGAGAGTCCCAGATACTGAATTACCATGTTCTCCTGAAAGCTGGGTTGTCAGAGTGGAGAATAGACGCGGGATATACCACCGGACAACACAGGCTCCAACAACAGTGGAAACGGGCGTTCTGTCTAACTTAACAGTAGAAGGGTAGTTGTATTCTTTAGTGCTTTTCTTGGGGAAGAATGGTCGCTGAGATTACATTGCCGTGATTGTGACGCTATTCAATTTATTGTGATGCCGACAATATGATCCCATCAAGATTTCTCTCGTGACTCCCAACTCTGACGTGAAAGGGAAAACAATTTAAATAAGCACCACAATCCTTAATTTATATAAAATCTCTAATTTATTTCACAAAATATTATTATTGAACTAGCATTGATTGATGTGAGCGGCGTTGAATTATGCACATAGAGTTGTGGAGCAAATAAATCCACGCAAAATGTACGATCCCCGTTGAAAACTTTGTGGTTACAGATTGCCTGTCCTCGGCGGACAGACAAACGTAAGAGTTTATCTCGATATTCAAAGAATACTTACGACTTGCAGGGGTTAGCTTTTAAAATATTAATGTACACCACATGCTCGGCATTATCACAGTGCAGTTATAAACATACGCTCGCTATCCATTCATTGAATTACCTGCTGAGTTCTTCTCTCGACTTGTTAAGCATCACCTCAGAATGGGTAGGGCTCCTTGCTGTTCAAAAGATGCAGACCTCAAACGGGGCGCCTGGACTGCCCAGGAAGATTCTATTTTAAGAGACTACATTACAAAGCATGGCGACGTTGGATGGAGATCTCTTCCTCAAAAAGCAGGTAACTTTAGTTCATCAAATTTCATTGTTCAGTCATACAAGTCTGTGAATTTAGGTCAAATTGTAAAGCTAAATCTGTCTTGATAATGGGCTTTTTCAGGTCTTAAACGGTGTGGGAAGAGTTGTAGACTGCGTTGGTTGAACTACCTCCGTGCTGATATTAACCATGGAAATATTTCCCCCGAGGAAGAGGAACTCATTGTTAGATTGCATCGCCTCCTTGGCAATAGGTATCAATGCAACCCTTTATTTAGGGAATATTGTATGTAAAAGGTTTAGATAAATTACCATCAGTTGTGGTATATTCATTATGTATATAAAATTTGTGTATTTTTTCTTTTTTAATATTTTTGGCCACTTAAATTTTGAAAAATGTATATGTGAAGAATATACTACGATTATGAATTGTTGGAAGTGAATTGTATAAGCTGAATTGCTGACGGTGAATTGTTGATGGTGAATTTTCCTAAAACCACATGTAAAAAATCAAATGTAGGAAGTTCTGTAATTCTAATGCTGAGATAGTGTTATGTACGCAGATGGTCGTTAATTGCAGGAAGACTGCCAGGGCGAACAGACAATCAAATCAAGAATTACTGGAACACTCATCTGAGCAAGAAGCAGCCGGGAGAGAAGACAACTTTTCCCTGTCCCCGTACACGGTCAAAACCTGCTCCTCCGGTCGTTCATCAGGACCTCAAACCTAGTCCAGTAAAAGCAACGGCAGTGAGAATAGCAAAGCGCTGCAACAATTCCGAAAGCACTGGGAACTCAAGTCATAGAGACTTGGTATCGAGTGGTGGAAGAAGTGTTGAGTCACAATGCACTGCTATTAAAAGTAATGGGAATTCTTCCTCTTCTTATTTAGCCAACCCCCAAATTCCAGAATCTGAGAATTTCAGGAAAAATGTTGTTACGTCCGAGAGTTTAGTGCATTTGAAGGAGATGTCCTCGCCCAAGTTTGATCTGTTCCAGTCTTCACAAGATTTGACAATGGAACTGATCGAAGCAAGGTCCAGCAATGATATGGAACAGATGTGTAGTGTGGATAGTAGTATGCATCAAGATAAGACGTTTACAGTCGTTAATGAGGAAGGATGGGGTAAAACATGCAATGAAACGAGAGTAGTTGATTGGTTAGATGAATTACAAGATCTACAGAAGTCAAGCATTCAGTGGTTAAGCCTTCTAATGTTGGAATCAGAGGACGATTTACAGTTTTCATAACTTTTCTCCTCTCTTTCTCTAAATGTTCTAAGAGATTGTTTCTGGAGCTAATTGTATATTTTCTAATCGATGTTTTAGATCACATTCAATAATCCATCATCAAAAGAAGATAATAATGATAAAGATATTTATTGAGATGATTATTTAATGATATCAAGTTTCCACAATCCATAATGTTGTTCAGTATTGTTTCTGGATTTGATTGTGTTGAACAATACTGAACGAGATGATTATTGTTTGTTTGTAAATAAATAAAGATCACATTCAATAATCCATCATCAAGAAGTAGATAATAATAATAAAATATTTAGCGAGATGAGTATTGTTTGTTTATAAATAAATAAAGATCACCTACAATAATCCATCCTCAAGAAATAGATAATAATGATAAGGATATTTATCGATATGACATGAGTATTGTTTGTTTATAGATAAATAAAGATTGTTTTTCAAATTAATTGTATTTTCTAATCCATGTTTTAGATCACATTCAATAACCCATTATAAAGAAATATCTAGAATTTATCTCATGTAAGTGGAGAAGTGAAAGGTCAATACCAGCGAGGAAGAGTTTGGAGGAGCGGGGAAAGCAGCAAAAAGGGGTGAAAATGGCAAAAAAAAATGATGAACGGCTGAGATTTGTTTCATTGTCTTGCATGTTGTGTCCGCCAATCTGCACCGTTCGATGTAAAAATGAGTTGAAAAAGCTCAGCGAGGGAGATATTCACAGATAAGAAAGTTGTTTGTATATAAATAAATAAAGACAATGAAAATTTCACTTACATATTGATATTCCAATATAATTGTGATCACCGGTTGCAAATCAATTTCTATATATAACTAGAACTGTAGCTTAAAATCATTGCGTGACAGCGTCTGAAACGGGATTTTTACTATGTTGTGACCATGGTGGGAAGACTAAGCTGGAAGGGTAATATAAAATGTCCAAACATGATTTTTTTTATATTTTAATTCTTCAAATCATTAACGTCACAAAGGTGTGAAACAATGGACGTTGAAGCACGCTGCATAAGCAAATCTAGTATAATTGTTAAAGGAAAAATGGCAATCATTTAACACGGATGGGCCATATCTAGCAGCTCTGTTATCATATTTTCTCATCATCTCTAACTCGAAGAACACGCCATAAATAAAGTTTTGGCATCACTTTCAATGCTCATTAACTCCAGACCATGTGTAAGAAAGAAAATTAACCAACCACTACTTTAAATATACCAGGTTTCGCGTAACAATGATAATGTAGAACAACTTGTTATGTGGACACTATCTTTAGATGGTCAATTTGAAGTGGTTATCAATATCTATACAAAGATAGCTCCAAGAGTCTTCTGTTTCACCCACCAAAAAATATTTAATAGTCTTGTGTTTCACCCACCAATTTTTTTTAAGAAGACTCTTATTTGTGTTTGTGCAATCATCCATTGCTCTTAAACTTCTACATAATTGCAGTCATATGGAGGTTTCTTAAATATTATATTACTCATTTTAATTTATATAATCCGATTAAAAGTTTAAGTTCATATTTCAATAATATTGATTCATATTTTATTAGCATGATGGTAAAATTAAATATAATTTGAAAATCTTTTAATTTCAATATTTAATATTAAATCTATTTATCAATTTAATTTATTTTCATTTTATTTTTCTTCTTCATATGAATTGTAGTTATTTTATATATATAATTTTTGTAATTTATCAACCGAACATATCCACTACATGTGACATAATAGTCTTCTCTTTGTCTTATTTTCATGTTCTTTGTGATTGCATGTGCACAATGTGATCCCCATATCATGCTACTTGACATGCCTTTATGTTTGTGAGTTTTCTTTGGATGACCCTTGTTACTCTGTTGGTGCAAGGACACAAAAGAAGTGAAACCCATTGTGATATTCTTCTAGTTGTATCTTCATTCTTCTATATGTCATAAATATTATCTTTTATTTTCTCTTGTGTTTTCCTTTTGGGGACAATGCAAATCATTGAGACATTTAGGTCTCTTTCATGTTAAACCAAAAGAATTTCTTTTCTCTTGCTCTCTATGTGCCATTCTTCCTTTGTGTTCATTTTTCTATGAGGTATTTGAGGAATGATGATGGTTTTGAGCTCTATTATATCATGGTAGCAAATACATACGCTGAGCCCAAATCCGCAGATCTCTTATGTGTTATTGTTGGATTGCATGTGGGGGAAACCCTCCTTCTTCATGATGTAGCTTTAGTTGGAAACATATCATTGGCATAGGGCTTTCCAAATAACCTATCATGTTCCTTTTAACAATTAATGTTTATCATTTTCTACTTTAAAGTAATTGCCCATAGCATAGCGTTTAGCAATTTCTTTAAAGTGGGGGCATGCATTGGAACTATCTCATTGGAATTATTTTATTGGCATTACTTCATTGGCATTCTCATCTTGGCATGAACATATAGACATATGTGCTTCACTTTTGTTCATAGAGGTTGGAAGTAGTGTAGCATTTGCATAACATTGATCATTTGGCATTGAATTATGAGTACACAATTTTTTGTGATGAATTTACCCATGTGCCACCCTCTTTTATGGGACACCTTGTAGACCTAGTAGTGTTTCTCATCCTTTTGGGCTCAGCTAGTGAACAACATATTTTCACTAGCCCTCGTGAGTATTTTGTTCACATAGAGGACAATGGATTTTCATTTGTGAACATATTTTGGACAAACAAATGAGTCTTGACCCATACCTATTGGAAAAATAGTTGAGGCTTGATCCATCCATTCTCTTTGTATTAATTTTGACATTATATGATTGTGTATCTTGTGTCACTGGTATAGGCATGTGTCTCATTGTTCCTTTGTTCATTTTTCCATGAGATCTTAGATCTTGGGGGCTTGACCATCCTCCTTGATCCTTGCCATCTTATATTTCCAATAGTTGCACAATTGGACCTCTCTTGACTTATTTGTCTACTTTAGTGTGAGTTTGAGCATAGGTTCATATTCTCACTAAAGTGGGGGCTAAATGTAGTGTAGAAAATTGTATACCTTCAATATTTTAACACTATGTTTGTTTCCCCTTAATTAATTGGACTTAATTAAGCTTCTAATTAACTAAATTATACATTCTAAAGCCTTATTATTCTCATTTTCTAAAAGGGAAATCTATATTATAAAAATTCTAACGTTAATTGAAACACCTTGGAAATTGAGTGTCTTGGACTTAGGTCCTAGGACCTATTCGCTTAGGGGTGAATAGGTCCCTTTTAAGTCCCAGGTTCCAATTTTTAATATGTTTTTGGTAGCATTTTAATGATTCAAATTCAAGTTTCAATTGCTAGCTTTTAGAATCTAATTTTCAGGAAATTAGATAAACACCTATAAATACAAAGTAAATTTATCAATTCAAATTTAAGAAGAAGCATGATATAGCATTAAGGAAACTTTCAATTTAAGAGAGAATATTATTGACAAGATCATTGAATAAAAGATATATATTAGTCATCTATAGTAGTAATCAAGATCATATCATCATGTCAAAGTTCATATACATGTGTTCATGTTTATGTTTTGGAGATAACATTTTGATGTAGGTTTCAAGCATTCAAGCAAGTATTCAATCATTTGAGAAAGCATTCAAGCATCAAAAAAATCAATCAATAAAGCTAATTCATGCAAAATCCAAGCCCTAGAGTGATGTGTTTGACTTTAGTCCTCTAAGGGTATCCATTAAGGGTTTCGTGAGATGCAACAAGCAAGTGCTCATTCAAAAATTCCTTCATTTCATCATTATTTCATTATCAAGGTTTAATTACCAACATGGG
>VDFB02372214.1:0-24742 GCA_007258455.2 Sequoia sempervirens | reverse complement strand
AAGCTTGTGTCCTTCCCATTTTACTTGTTGATGTCTTTGGAAGAAGGAATTTCAAATTTTAGGAAGAACCCTAGGAACCCCTGTTTGCATGAAGGTTTGATGTTGCTCATTTTTGAGTTTATCAAAGCAAATTGTATTGTTAGAGCTCCTCGGTCCCTTGTTTCTAAGAAGAAGGGGAAAGGGAGTGGGAAATGTTGGATTGAAGAAGTTTCAGAGTCTAAGGGTATGGATATGGAAGAGGAGTCTGAGGGTTGGTCCAATGGCTATGATACTGACTTGGATTACACTCCTATTGGTGGTGTGAATCCCTCAATTTCCAAGGCTAAATCTCTCCTCCTGTGTGCCAAACGTAAACTGAAGGAGGCCTTTGTGGATGTTTTTCAGGAGGGTCTTTCTAGTGGTAAGAAACCCAAGGGCCATGCAAAGGATGTGGGTGAGAAATTTTAGGTGGCAGAGAATATCTAGGGTGATGATTTTGGTATTGGTGGGTCCCCTATGGCTGGTAAGAGGAATTCAATGGTCAATTTGGATGAATTTTTGCAGGTGTCTGCATCCAAGGATAGGGGCAAGGCTAAGATTTTTCTCGAGGGTTTGCAAGAGGAGGATCCTTCGGCTGGTTTGCATCAAGGGAGGGGTGTGTTTTGGGGGGCTTTGGATTTCTCACAGGCTTCTGGTTTGGTAAAAGAAGGGGCTGATATCTCATTTAATCTGCTTATGTGGCTTGTGCAAGAGGTGCAAGACTTCCACAACAAGCATGATACCATTGCCTGTTGCAACATTTCCACACTTCACATTCTCAAGGAGAAGGTATATATCTTTGGGCTTACTATGTCTTTAAATTTCAGTGTTGGTTGTGTTGTTGATGAGCTTGCTAATTTGAAAAGTGATTATGGTCCAAGGTTGGCTTTGCTGGAAAGATAGAACATGCATCTTCAAAAATACTTGGAGACGATTATAAACATTAGCAGAGAGAAGTTGGAGGTCTCAACTAAAGGTATGATATTTATCAATCAGAAGGCAAAGCAAATGACCTCTTTGAAGATCATGTGACTAAGGAACGTGGGGAGGGTGTTGCAATGGACGTGTATGCTACGGACTTAGATGTTGGATGGAGTGTGTGTACTCGAAGTAAAACCAAGAAAGGTAAAACGGTCCTTGCTCATGATGTTGAGGAAATCATGGAGATGCATGATAGGCTTGCGTCTAAGGATCTGGATGCAACAAAGATTCTTAAATAACTTCTCTAATGGTTGTTAGGTGTGTCTCTTTGTCTTTGTGTTGGTTGTTTTTGTCTGCTGATGGTTTTTTAATCAAACATGTTTTTTGTTGGTTCTGGGTGGGCAGTCTATTGTTTCATCTTTTCTACAACTGTCTCTTTTTGTTCAGGGTTTTAGGTACCCTTCAAAACCTATTTATCGTTAATCAAAAACATAAAATCTAGTATACCAATTATTTATTTTTATTTTTATGGAAATTAAACATCTATCTAAAATACTTTATGATCAAATTATTTCATTTATAAGAAAATAAATGTCTAAACAAGTCTATACAAAAATTATGTCCATAATATTAATATCCATAACTTAAAAATCTCAAAACATCAATCATATAAAATCAACTATGCAAATATGAAATCAAACTAGAGTCACTAAAGTAATACTAGCCATGCCTCACATGTTGAGGAAATGATTGATTAGAGAAAGTTTGAGCCCATGTGCGGTACCTACTATAATTGCACCAAAGAAAGATGGAGAGTAGAGAATGTGTAGAGATTCAAGAGAAATCAATAGGATCACCATCAAGTATAGATTCCCATTTTCAAGGATGAATGACATTATGGACTGTTTGAGTGGAGTAAAGTATTTCGTAAATATTGACCTAAAGAGTGGATATCATCATATCAAAATCAAAGAAGGGGATGAATGGAAGATTGCATTTAAGACTAATGAAGGATTGTATGAGTGGTTAGTGATGCCTTTTGGATTTATCAATGCCTTGAGAAATTTCATGAGATTGATGAATGAGGTACTGAAGAAATTCTTGGGTAAGTTTGTCATTGTTCACTTGGATGATATTCTAATTTTCAGTAAGACTGCGAAGAGCATTTTTTGCATATCCAACAAGTATTGCATAAGTTGAGATAAGAGAAGTATTTTTGGGATTTGTTACTTTTGTTGAAGGATTGGAGGTGGATCTTGAGAAGGTAAAATCAATTGTTGATTGGCCTACACCAGTAAACATTGGAGAGGTGAGATCATTCCATGGATTAGCTAGCTTCTACCATAAGTTTATTAGGAGCTTTAGTAGTGTTTGTAAGCCCATGAATGAGACAATGAGAGGAGATAAGGAAGAAATTAAGGGGACATCTAAAGCACAAAGAAGTTTTTAATTTTTGAAGCAAAATGTGTTAGAAAAACCAGTGTTAGCGTTACCAGATTTTGATCAAATATTTCAAGTTGATTATGATGCAAGTGGAAATGCAACAAGCACAATGTTGAGTCAAAAAAGAATACCTAGATAGCTTATTTCAGTGAGAAGTTGAATGATTCCATAAGAATATATTCATTTTATGATCAAGAATTCTATGCCATAATTCAATCCTTGAAGAAGTGGAGACATTATTTGTTGCCTGTTGATGCCAAAAATTGGCAAGGTAACAACCCTTTGTGGGAAACTTAGTTTATGGGGACCTATTGTGCTAAACTAAGCGACCTTTGAATTTTAAAGAGGCTGACTTCTTCTATAATTGGGGTTTGGAAAGGGAAAAGAAAACATATATAAAAATAAAAGTTTAATCTAAGGTGATGCACCGAGACTTAGATAATAGGCACAATAAATCATAGATCTAAAAGCCCGATCAACAATTTGCAATGTCCCAGAAAGGAAGAAACTAAAGATTAAAATATAAACAATTTATTCATTGACATAAAATAACTTTGCACACATATTTACTAACAAGAAGAGTCACAAGACATGATCTAGGCCAACAAACTTGCATTCAATTTATAGAAGTTCTAAAAATGAATCATCTAAACAATAGCATCACAGTCTAAAGTTAATCAAATATCATAGGAAGAATAGAAAGGCTGAATGATTGGCATAGTCTGTGAGTTTTTTTGCAATAATTAAATAACAATAACAAAGGCCTGGTGTCTTTTTTTAAATCTATTTTCTTTCTGCAAAATTCTGGAACCCCTCCTCTGAAACAAAGAGGAGTATAAATAACCAAAAGCTCCCACCACCTTGGTGAGCAGTAATAGAAAAGATTTGAGAATCCTTGGCAATGATGCAAAATCAAAGATTCCTCCCGGCCATTGTAATAGAAAAGATTCAAGCCAAAGCATCCAGTCACTCCAAGTTCAGGTGCATCCTCTGCAAATGATGGTAGTGGTCCTGACAAGGTTGTGTAGACAAGTGTCATTACCCTACTAAAGCAGTTATGACAGGCGACAACATGTTGCAATCCTTGGCTTGCTCCATCCATCGTTTAAAAGAAACACCCGTCGAATAGACACATGGTGACATTGCACGACTCGTGCTCATCTTTTTCTTTCACTATTGAAAGCTTGTGCCAAGGAGACATGTGTAACCTGCCTCATCCTTGGTACCGACTTTGGGGCTTGCTAAAATATGTGAAGATGAATCCACATGGCATGAAGACGAAGCCTAACTCAAAAGCAAAGAGAAGTGGCTTTTGATTGTGCGCAGGGTGGACACGTGGCAGCATAGTGGGGCCATTTTGAAATGCGAAGGGAAGAGATACTTTAGGGAGCGCATAGCGAACACGTGGAATAGGTAGCGACATTTATCAAAAAGGGATAAATGACTTTTCAATGCAATGTGTGGGTTGATACTTCAACAAAATAAATCTCGAAGGGAGCTTGATGAATATTTATTCATAACTTTTGGCGACTATCAGGGGTGTTTCGCTTGAGGAACAAAGAACCCAAAATTTCTCTGGCTATAGACCTGAGTCTTATCCATAGGGCGATGACTTCAGAGCTTAGAGAGGGCACCCTATAGGGGTAGCCAGTCAGCTTTACATGGCCTCGATATGTCACATAGATTCTCTTGCGCTTCGCTGAGATCAAGCATTTCTTTATAAGGCAGCTTTGCCGGTAAACTAACCCCATACTCACATAGGAAGAGTAGCTGCACAACTAGATCGATAATCCCTTTGATATCTACTATTGTGGGAGGTTGGATGAAGTTTTGTAAGGCAGTTGTGTCCTGCCACTTTTCTTCAATTTTTGCTGCAAGTTGTTCAACAGTGGCCACGGATCCATCCTCAAGAAATGGGAAAGATAGGCCCATCTCAGTTAGTTGGGAGAAGATTTCTTGCAAGTTATCTATAGTCATGCCCAAAGTGGCTGAGCATCCCCTAGCTCATTTTATGGTTGAGTGGTAATGCACAAACTTGTTCACTATCTTGGTAGCAGCCTTTTGATCGTCGATTCTTGCTCCAGCTAGGCCTTCATTAGAGACTGAGTACAATTTGGTTAGTAGCCCCTGTGCCTTAAGGACCTTTTCCATGATGAACTACGGGAAATCCTCCATAGTTCTATGAACCTCCTTGCTCAAACTTGTCACCTAAGACATGTACCAAAGTATTGGTTGTAACAATAGGCAATAAAACTTGACCTTCCCCCAGTATGAAGCGTACAACTGTTGTGCTATTGGGATGAGATATGGTTGGGCAATAAGAACCTGGGGAGCATTCTCTAAAAGGGAAATCTATGCATCTCTTGTGCCGACATCCTACATTAGCTCCACAATCCTCTTGTTGGTGGATGCCAATTGTTCCTGAACATGAGCTAAATCTTTAGAAAAGCTCTCCTTCATCCAACTGTGGTTCACCAATTTTGTGTCAAGGGAAGACTTTGCTTCTCGAAACTCTTTTTCTATTTGGGCCTTGCAACCCTCAAATTTGGCATCCTTCTCCTATAGCTTTTGCTCATACTGAGCTCACTACTGATCTAGTGCCTCATTTCTTTGTAACATCCCTTGCTCATATTCAACGTGCCACTAGTCAAACTCCTCATTCCTCATCTGCAGATTCTACCCTGCCAGAGTTAATTGGCTCTGGTATTCTTGGTTCTTAGCACACAACTTGTTAATTACAACGGGGTTGATGGATATAACCTTTGAAAGTTCCTCTTGAAGTCTATTCCTCTCCACCTCTACTATCAAAACTATCTCTATTAAGCGTGCAACATCCACTCCTAGGGATTTCTCCCTTTACTCCAAGAAACTAGCTCTTTCCTTCAAAGATTTTAGTTGTTCATCCATTTTCCTCAGCTGGCAGCCAATTTTAAGGAAATCAGAGGTGAGCACTCGTTGCGTTTCCTCCATGAGCTCAAATTTATCCTGCAGACAAGCTACCTTCATGTCAAGCCCCACAACATACATATCATAATCTTTTGGACGCATCTCTCCTTATTGCTTTGTCACGGTCAGTTACATAGTTGCAAATTTTAGCATTTGTTGACTCCCATCATAGACAATGTATGTCTTTGGTTCCACCGGCTTACTACCATCCTTGGCTTTTCGCTTTTGAATTCTATTGGCACGTGCCTCTTTTATAGCATCACTTTGTGCAATAAAATGGACTGGTGATTGAACTAGCCCACCTGCAAAAGGAGCACCAAGAGGTAGGGCATATGGATAGGTAAGTTTAATAGGCCCAGGCAATTTATTTTTCTAGAGAGTGACGATCTGCAGGGAGAAATGAGGCACATGCCAAAGCTCAGTCTACAAACCAACAGAAGGACTTTCCATTTTCTAAGGTTCCATTGGTGAACCAATGGGGGGACTCATGGGTTGTAGCGGTGAGTGAGTAGTCATTGTAGAGTCTGCTTGCTGTGAGAAAAAAGGGAGGATCTGTGGTGATAGTAGCAATAGGAGCACCAATGGTGAGTAAGACTTTAGAAAGTGAGGAAAGAAAGGACTGAGTGGTAGCGGTTGGTGAAAGGGTTCATGGAGGAGTAAATGTGAATGGATTCACTCGTGAGGACTAGGAGAAACCTCTTGCAATCATTGTATCAAAGGTGGGAAAAGAAGGGTCAACACTCATGGTGAGGGGCGCCATGGAGATAGTGGAGGATACCACAGACTAAGAGGTAAGAAAAGGAGAAAATGTTACCTATTGATTGGTTGATGGTGGCTCCTGGATCGTTGCTGGTTCTAGATCTTTTTCAGAATTCTGGCTGGCTACGAGTACCTGAATTTCAACGGGTTCTTGTGAATCCTCTCCGATAATAGTTTATGTGCATTGTCGCTTTATGAATGGGGTTTCTCTAACCTCGACAGTCTCTTTCGGCTGCTATTGTGACACTCTTGTTGTTTTAGTGGCCCAAGTGAGTGTCTGTGAGGTCGTCGACACATTGAATTGCACATTTGAAGCTACGTAGAAGGGCCAACCTGTGGAGCTTTTCTCTTGTTGAGCGGAGGACGTTGGGGTCTCCGCTTCTTCTTCTCCTTGTTTCTTAGATTCATCTCCTAGGTTGTTGCCCCTTCCAATGCTTGAGTTAGAGGTTGCATGTTCATCATCCCGCCATTTTTCAAACTCTTCACCAACCTTCAAGCTTCCATAAGGGGCTTCAAGCTATCTTATTTCTTGGTGATATATCCAGAAGGATTTCATTTTCTCTAGAGTCCATTTCTCTACATTTTGTAACTTATTGTACATGGCACTTCCCATCTTGATATTCTCATTAGCCTCCATTTTAATGAATTATAACTTATGCCATGGCTCCCTATGATCCTCTATGGGAATATGCACCAACTCAACCAAATATTCATCCTTATCCTCTCGTGGTCTACACCTTTTTTCCCAGCAGGGTTGAGGAGTGTGAGCAACCCTCATGTACACATATGGTAGATCATTGAAAGGATTATATTGTCATTTATCACATATCAAAACCAACCCTAAATGGGCCAACTTATCTTGCAATAGTGGGTGTGTATGCTTCTTTTCTACGGCCACCGTTTTGAAACTTATGGGTAACTAGAAGAATCCCTTCTTCTTGGGAGGTCCTCTGTAGAAGTTGTAATTGATAATGCATGCCTACCCATACATTTCAAGAGCCAACACTCTATTTGTGACACAGTTCAGGAGTCAGAATGGTTGGTCAGTGAAACCCCGCATTTGAATGATTGTGAAATCCACGCCGAAGAACCAATCACATGCGGGAGTGAAGCTTTGCATATATCTTGTGTGCTCCATGGTGAGTCAGACCATGCCATCTTCTCCTTATAAATCTTGCAAAATCGGAGTTAGAAAGAAATTTGAAAATGCATAGTAGTCAAATGTTGTGAAGAGAAGAGGTGTCCATGTAGATACTGGCTTTCTTCTGCCCTTTTCATCAAAAATAGACAAACCCACATGCTTACTGAAGAAATCAAGGTTTTGATGCAAAAAAATATGGGCAAGAAAAGAGAGGAACATGAAATTTTGTTCAATCGGGTAATTCTCTATTTTCCTATCATTTCTTCTACGAGGAAGTCTGTGAAATCATACCAAAAGAAATTATGCTGCTTGCAAAATTGGAAACCGGGCCCTAATTGAAAAGTGTGCACCATCTAGTCTGTGTCCAGGCCACAAACAAATGCTATCATTGAAAAGGCCTCTTTTAAGTCGTTATCAAACAAACTGTGTGACACCAAGATACTTGGCGAGTTTTGGCCCATTACTCCTTTCTTGTCGGTTTCCTTAATTAAAAATTGAGGACCCTTCCTCATTTCCCTCCATGTTTTTTCTCCTTTCCCAGGAGTGAATGCCTCAATTGTATCACTTCTCGTGGTCTGGTTAGGGATACATAGCACATGCCAGATAGCCTGTGGGCTGATATTAACCGTTGAAGTTCAACCCTCAATATTGTGGGTGCTTGGGTTGTAATGTTGAATGGCCGCATCAACCAACTCTGGGCAATAATGCACTAATGGGACCATGTACTTTGAGAGCTTGCTGAACCATATCTTTCCTACTGTTGACATCTATTTCTTGATGCCTTCATCCTTTCACAGGAACCTTCTCTCAAAGACTTAAGGATTTTTGCGAGGTCTGGGTCATGAATATTGTCCCACTCCTCCTGGACTTGAACCTAGTTTCTATAATTTTTGGGCTTCTTTGGTTCTGGTGTGTTCACCCATTTTGGCTTGTCAGGTATACCAGGCATAGCATATGAAATGTATTCAAAGATGTTAACAACATGTGATGCCCGCATGGCTCTAAGCAAATATTTTGTTGCTTCCCCCTGTATCTCTTGCTGTGAACTCTCTACCATTGTCTCTTTTGATGAAAGTTTTTGCTAGGCTTGAATTCTTTGCAACTTTTTCATCAGCTCTAGATATGCTAAAAACCTTTCCTCATTCGACTTACGGTATTTAAAAAGAATCTTAAGCGTTTAAAATTTTGCATGCGATACTTAGCTATTTTTTCTCAAGGTGGTAGATGAAAGTGGTTTTTTGCATTTAATTCAGCATGTATCACCCACCCTTTGGCTCGTACAAAAATGAATTACTTACCATTTTGAAGTGACAAGAATTCATAATTGTATTTGGCAACCGTGTGATGCGGCATGATTTCTTTGGAACTTGGGCCAACAATTTTCTCTTAGCTTAGCATTCATATGCATTGGCAATTAATATCCTAAACAGAATGATTAATCCAAAGCAAATGATCAGTGCTTGAAAAGATATGAATCTTGCCTTGGGTTTTGGGAAATGCCTAGGAAGTGACACAACATCCTTTGGACCATGCAACTCAACGCCGATGAACGCCACAATCTTAAGCTAATTAATTATCCCTCATTAACTCTACATGCATTGAACCGTACTTAGCAGGTGAAAGTGGTCAAGAAATTCAAGCAAGCTCAAGCATAGTTCTCAAGTTGGCACTTGATTATCATCACATTTTTGGAAATCCCATTACCACGCGTTTCCTTACGTTTTCTATAAATAGGCATCTAAGCAGTAACGAAATCACAATTAGCATTTGAGCAAGCTTTAGTAATAGGTTATTTACTTAGCGTTTGGCTTTGGCAACTTGCAAAATATCTTCATAGCCTAGGCTTTAGGCAGCTTTTAGGAGTACTTAGCAGATATTTGCAGTGTGCCATTACCATGAAAACCCCCATTAGGATAGTGTCACACAAGTCACAAATGACCTTTCTTGGTGAGATTTACACCAGACGTTTGAAAAGAATGACAAAGAACAAACACTCCCTGGCTCTAATAGCCATTAAGTGGATTTTGGGTCGGGACTATCTAGAGTATGAGGACAAGGATTGGGTTAATACAAACATCTTCTTGCACTTTGTCGCGTCCATATTGGATATTGGCATCCCTAGGCCATTGGTGTTGAAATTGGCTAAAGAAAATTTCCCCAAGAAGTATTTGAATAGTCTTGGCAATGTTGTCACTAATACTGCATATGGGGTAGGTTTTCCCATGACAAGCGACCTTAGGCGCTACATTGAAGAAGAAGTGGTTGTCCCATGGCTGTCATTCCTAAGCAGATTTCACCTTCAGTCACAAAATGAACACTGTCAAAGGGTCACCTATGCATTCCATTTCCTCTTTCACCTCTATAATGTGGTGGCGTTCTATGACATTGAATGGTATACAGACTTCAAGAACCTAGTGTTCCCTCCACCTCTGGTCGTTGTTCCTGTTGATATTACTACTACTGTTGGTGGTGTGCTTACTGATTAAGACATAGTGGACGCTACAATTGATGCATCTATTGCTGTTGCACTTGTTGTGGTTGAAAATTCCTTTTTCCTTGTTTTTTGCTCTTAAGGATATAATACCCATCTCCTAGTTTTTGTTCATATGCCTGAAAAAGGCCTACACATAGCATATATGAAAAGGAAGCTGTTGAAAAATGAGGTGTTTTCATAGCTTAATGCTCTGTAAAACTTCAAAATTGTTGTTCTAATTAAGTCTTTTCTTTGTTACATAAAATTCTTTGTGGATGATTATCTTGATTAATCCATTTTACTGTTGTAGAATGTAGAGAGAATTATTAAGAAGAACTAGATAGGATAATAGAAGGATCACACAAGATATACCGTGGAGAAACCCTTTCGGGAAAAAACTCCACCAAGAATTATTCTATTATTCAAACTCTGAATTACAATAGCTCCAATTCTTGCTTGAGAATGCTTCTTCTGTCTTCAACAATCTTCTTCACACCTACAATAACCAATCTCCAAACTCTATTAAACTTGAATGAGATATATAGACAATATGCAACCTTGTAATCTCCAAATGGTGATAATTACAATGCATAATCTCAAGCCCTTGAAAAGGTACGCCATATTCCTTCAAGTAGAGTTATTCAGTGAAGACTAAAGCTTACAATATGTGCTTCATGCATTTGGGTGTCCCAAACTGAAGCTACAACTTCTCCTTCACTTTGGTGATAATTCCAAAGTGATTCCTCAAAGATGGCACCTACAATTAAAAGCTACTTAACTGGAAATATCAAAAACATCTTTATCATGACAGTTACTCCCACAAAAGCATATTACCAAGTTGTCTTCAAGTGCTTTATTGTTAACTGAAACATTTACTCAACACCATTCCCAAAGAATGGTCATCCCTTGTTAACTGGAGGTAGTCCCTGTTATCTGTCATACAACTCAATGTTATTTAGCCATGCATTCAAAGTTAACTGAAGCTAACTACATGCAACTCAAAATAACTAACATGCATGTACCATGCACTTGTATGTAAACCTAAGATAACTGAACTCTAAACTGAACTCAATCAACTGGAATCGAATCGAATCAATCGAATCAACTAAACTGGATTCAACCGAATCGAATCCTGAATCGAATCAACTGGAATTGATCTGAACTGAACTTAACCTGATTCAGAACCTAACTTAACTGATCTGAACTGAACTTAACTGAACTTCAAGCATGCAAACATCAAATCCTAACTCCTAGGATCTTTACATGCATTCAGAAGTGTTAACTATTACTCTGTATAGTTAACTGGACACAAGGTGAGTTTCACCTTACCATGTGTGCACCCACATGCTCCTATTATTTAGGAATAAATACAATTGTCAATTTCATGGTTTATTTCATCCAAATATTAATCTCATCCTAATCTTAGTGTTGTTGAACACATTCCAAGAATCAAGGAGATACATGAAATAATTAATGTTTAGGATTTGCAATTAAATGGCATCCTATTTCCACCAGAAGCAACATATAGTTATATAATTTTTGAATTATGGCCCTTAAGCCATTTTTCCATGTAAATATAAAAGCATGTATATAATGAAATATAGCTTTATAAAATCCTTGGCTTTCTTTACATTTGGTATTCTACAATATGAGTTTTTTTTTCTTTTCAGCATGTGTATTTGATTTCTCTTTGCATGCGGGTATTATTTTCTCCATCCACTTTGCTATGAATTAATTTGTCATGCTCTCTACAATGATGGGTTATTTCTCTGCCTCGCAGCATGAATTAATTTCTCCATCCACTTTCCTATGAATTAATTTTAAAAGACTGGCCAACAAAACAAAAAGGAAAGAAAAATAAATAACACTATTAACATATTTACACTAGTAAAAATGTGCAACTTAATGGGAAAATTTAAGATAAATCTCGTTGAATGGAATTCCCAATGCCTCATGTTCCATATTTTCCAATTCAAAGGCATTATGCTCTTTGCACTTAATTATTTTAAAGGAGCCTCCCAAATGCTATCAAATTTCCCGTGCTGACCCGGCTTCACAACCCTTTCATTGAATTTCAACACTAAGTCTCCACACTTTAAGCCTTGGTCGGACGCCATTTTGTCAAACCATCACTTAACCACCTATTGGCAATTAGTCATGGCTATTAGGGACTTCTCCCTTTTTTCTTGTACTTCCAATAATTCGACCAACCGAACCTCCATGGCACCATTTTGCTCTATCTCAAGGGATTTCAGCAATTGGAGTGTTGGAATCTCCATGGATAAAGGCAACAGTGCCTCTTTTCCGTACACCAACTCATAAGGAAAATTCTTAAGGACTTCCTTGGGAATTATGCGGTCTGCCCAGAGCGCCACTCAGAGGTTTTTATGCCATTTTTCTGGTGCTCTGAACCAATCCTTTTGAAGAGTCGGACTAGGTTCTTATTTGTCGACTCGACTAGGCCATTCCCCTGTGGGTAATAATTTGACGATGTCTTAAGGAATATGCCAGTTTTTAGTGCAAAGTGACATACCTTTGCTTCTATAAAAGCTCTGGTGTTGTCAGAAATGATAGTTTTTGGAGGGCCGAACCTTGTCACCAGCCCTTCAAAGAAATCCACTATCTCTGCCTCTATGGCATTTTTAAGTGGTGCGACTTCTGTCCACCTTGTGAAGTAATTTGTAGCCATTAGGATCCACCTATGTCTAGGGATGGAAGTGGGATTGATCATCCCAATGAAGTCCAAGCCCCATTGTGCAAATGGCTTGTCTGCCACTATAGGTTTGAGAGGCATTGCAAAATTCTTTCTTCTCTTTGTAAAGAACTGGAATTCCTTGCAAGCTTTCACCAAGGAGTGCGAGTCATTGAAAATTGTAGACCAAAAGTAACCCTTGCACATGATCTTGAGGGTGGTGGTCTTAGCGAAGAAGTGTCCACCTATAGATTTGTTGTGGAAATTATCGAGAATTCTCTTTGCTTGCCCTGCAATAACATATCGCAGGAAGATACCATTGAAGTTCCTTTTAAAAAGGACTCCTTCAACTAGCGCATATCTGTAATTTTGCAGTCGATAGTATCTCCTCTTTTGGGAGGAAAGACCTGGTGAATACTTCCATCTTTGCATAAATCTCACTCTGTCCATCAACCAACTGCCTCTGAACTCTTACTCATTTGTCAGAAAAAGTTCTGGTTGCTCTTCTTTAGCGTTCACTTCTTCGTCATGCACCAAGTATTCACACAGTCCTCTTCCTTAGATGTTTTTGGTGAGTTTGAATTCAATTTCATATTTGAGGATCTTGGTGATCCAAATTAGCTCTTTTTTATGTGATTCCCCCCTCCATGATTATTCGCGCACACTAGAATGCGTGACATAAAATATCACCTTATTGCAGGAGATTACATGGAGGAACTTATTAAGTCCCTTTACTATTGTAAATTCCTTCCTTTCAACAAAATTATAATTCATCTCATATTCCTTCAGGGTCTAGGATTAGAATGCCACTAGATTTTCTCCCTTTCCTTCATTTTCCTTTTGAGTAAGATAGTAGCTATACTTGACTTGCTACTGAATACATACATTATGAAGTCCTTAGATAAGTTTGGATTAACTAGTACAAGAGCTGAGGAAATAGCATCCTTAAATTTCTCAAAGGATTCTGTGGCTTCTTTTGTCCACTTAAACACTTGATCCTTTTTTAACATCAGTGTGATTGGTTTGATTATTCCCACGAAGTCAGAAATAAATTTGCTAACAAAATTTTCCTTCCCCAAGAAGGATTGAACACCCTTCTTATTGATCGGAAAAGGAAGCTCTTTGATTGCTTTCACCCACTCAAGATCAATTGAAATTCCTTCTTTGGACACTACGTGCCCCAGTAGCTTGCCTTGTGGCACTCCGAATACTCATTTTTTTGGATTTAGGGAAACCCTGAACTCCTAGAATTTTTGAAAAACCATTTCTAAGTGATCAAAATGATCATCCTTAGACTTAGAGAACATAGTAAGATCATTGAAATAAACTAGGATAATCTTGTTGATCAGCTAGCTGAAAGTAATGTCCATTGCCTGCTGGAAGTTTTTCACTGTGTTGGATAGGCCAAAAGGAATTTTAGCGTACTCGAACGTCCCTCACTTTGTCATGGACGTAGTTTTGTGTTGATCCTCCTCTTTAACCTGGATCTGATTATAACCTGATAAGCCATCTAGTAGGGAAAACATTTTTGATCCTGCCACTGTTTGCAGGATTGAATCCATAAAAGGTAGTGGATAATGATCCTTCAGGGATGCTCTGTTTAGGTCTCAGAAGTCCACAAACAAGAAGATATATCCATTCTCCTTTTGGATCAAGACCAGGTTGGATACCCACATGCTATGCTTGATTGAAAAGACAATCCTGGACTGGATTAGCTTTGTTAGCTCCTACACCATTAGTGCTTCAATCTTGGGGTTCACCGACCTCTGCTTTTGTCAGACTGGTTTTGCACCTTCCGCCAGCTCGATTGTGTGTTGGATGATCCTAAAATCATATCCCTTCAGATTGTCATAAGACTAGGCCACTACTCCTTCATACTTCTCATAGAAATTGATGAGCCTTTCTTTATCATGATGTGGGACATCTTTCCCAACTCAAAGCTTTATCGCATCTGTGACTTGAAGATCTATGTAGTCGCTTTTGTCCACCACAAACTTCCTTTTGTCATTTCTTGCATCATCACAATCGAAAAGGTTTTTGAGAGTGACCAATCCATTCAGAAGCTTGTTAGATTTGAGCTGAATGATTTGTCCCTCATAGGCCTCAATAACCTTTGGTTGGAGCTGATCGGCTAATTCTCCTGACTACTAGATGAATGAGGCAATGTGTTCATTACTTTCAAACACTTGCTAGTTTTGATCATTATTAGGAATCGCTGGTTGGACTATCACTCGTACAGAGTGCTTGTTATGGATGAGGTCGGAGGCAGGATCAAACTAGGATCCAATTGTTGCCATGCAATCTACTTTGCTATTTTGTCCTCGAGGGATGGTCTGGATGTTGAAGGCTTTAAAACCCTCAACTAGGTCCCATACTCGGTTTCAAAACCCTCAACCAGGTCCCAGACTCGATGCCGATAGGATCTCATGTGGACATTCTTTTTTGTAGAAATTCCCTGACTTGGTTGACCACTAGTCTGAATCTCCTAACACCATATGCTTGATCCTCATCCATTTCTAAGGTTTAACCTTTAAAATTGGTTCCGGTCATTTCATTATTCGAACAAGTGAACTGGAAGTGGAAAGACCTTAGTATTTTTTCATTTTGTGGGGATACCAAGCGTATCCTTTCTCTTGCACCTACCTTGCATCTTGCTCTATCAAAGTACAATGTCCATAGCTTGGAGGCTGGGCTACTTACAGGTTCCTTTGTGACCTTCAAAATCTCTTGCCCCTCATCATAAATGATATATGTTCCCAATCCAATGGCGTGGTAATTCCCAAAATTCCCAAAAGGATACGTGTCTATGAACTCATTTAGTCGAGCCTCATCCTTTTCACTTTGGTTTCCAGTCACTTCCTCGTCTTCCAACAACTTAGGACAATACATTTCTTCTTTAGTAATGGAGGCGTTGGTGGATTCAAAGTTGATCATTGCCTCATCTGCACCATGTTGTGCATGCAGAGGTTCAAACAATAATTTTAGCTTAGCCCCACGCTTGGTTCAAACAATCAAGTGTGTCCAATCCAACGCCAAATATCCACCTATTTTAGTAGTAAATTCTCAAGATAGGAAAAGACCAAACATATGAGGAACATCAATGATGACAGTATCTTGAGGCACAATGATGCTAGGAAAGTTGAAGAGAGTTAAGGGAAGGTCCTTAATGACCCCTATTGTCTCAACCTTGTTCTCGTCAAGCTGCATAACCCCCTTGTTCATAGGCTCATAGCTAAGTCCCAAGGCTTCAGTTATTTGTTTGGGCATGACTGTGGTGCTAGCACCTGAATCCATCATTGAATTGTGCAAAAATTTGTTGCTCACAATAAGGGTTAGGAAGAATGGTTTCGACTTACTTTTAACTTCAATAGGGTGCTCCTCTGAACTATTTGTGAGGACCTTGGCCTGAGGTGCTAGATCTATAGCCTTTTCCTTTGGAAATTGTTGCATTGGTTTAGCGCTAACATCTTCCTAGAGAGCTTTCTTTAATTGTTCCACCACATTGAATGGTGGTGGGTTCAAGGATTTTTGATCCTTGGTCTTCGTTATCACAATTTCCTTCTATAGTTGAAAATGTTGTGCAATTGCAGTGATACTTGGAGATGGATCAGAGGCACTTTCAAGTTGTGGCGTGACTAGTTCACCTGTAAACCTTCGCTTAGAGCGATTGTTGTAATTAGACTGTACTCGTGGTGTCTTCGATGTGGAAGCATCGTTCATGAACACTTCCTCCTCTTCTTCCATCCATGAAAAGAGCGCGTGATTAGGAGCGATGTCTGACTCTTGTTCTAGGGACATCCCTTGCATTTGTGCGGTAAGGACAACATTTTCCATTTGAGGAGAGGCATATATATAACCTCCATGGTCTGAAGCCGCGCCTTGGCTGCGCTGCTCTGCCACCTTTTGTTGTAAGTTGTCGTGTGGGAAGTTCTGGAGCATGTTCGCGTTGTTGCAGGGGAAGCACCAAGGATTAATGTCATTGACAAGGTTTTTCTACCTCGTAGTCAATTCTCTACTTGAGCTTGGTGGAGCACACATTGTAGTGGAATCTTGACACTATTTGGTTGGCTATTTGGTGATGGATTAGTCGTGGACCACCACAGGTAATTTTTGATATGAAGATTATGCCTTGATAGTGCAGTGGAAGCTTTGGAGGCGTCCCATTTGGTTAAAGGCAGGGTAGTTATGTGTTTTCATTGTCTACAACAATTCCTTAGGGTAAACAATTTCATCCTTGAAGGCATGTAAGAGCAACACTTTGTGGCACTATTGCTATGTGTACATTATTTAGGGGGGAGGTGTGGGTGCACTAGTCGATCGACTTCCTATGACATCGATATTTGCGAGGAATGTCGGCATAATTAGGTTGAAACTTTTTTGGCATCTATCAAATTATTCTTACCTTAACGGCGACATTGTAAGCGCCTGACATAGTGGTCCCTCCCAAAGACTGGATCATTATGGAAATGTCGGGGTTGATAGACTTTAGGTAGAATATGAACGCCAACTAAGAAGGTGGGCAGATAACAACCTGGATCCTCTACCAGTTTGTGTGGAATTAGGCATTGAAGTCCATCATAGCCTCTTGAGAGGCTCTCTTTATGGTAGATAGTTGATAATACAGTGAGGAGCGATCCCCATCGTTTGAAAATCTCTCATAGAACGAGTCTCTGAGCTCATCCCAAGTACGAATAGTGTTAGTTAGTAAGGTTCGATACTAGTCCAGTGCTCTGCCTGAGAAGGAAGTTGTGAGGAGCCTTAGCGCTACATTATGAGTGGTGATTCCATACACCAGGCATATGTTTGCCACATCTTGCAGATATTCTACGGGTGTCATTGAGCCATCTTTGGTAAACTTGGGTATAGCCTTCAAAGCCGAGGTCGGGATAGCAGCCCATATAGTGGGTGCTACTGGTGCTACGAGGGGACTTCCGGCGTCCCATGCCACATAATTCCTATTAGTGCCTGGCAACATGGTTAGAGAAATAGGTGGAGGAAGCAGAATGGTTACGAACTGATTTGTGGCCTACACTGTTCCTAGTGGTGGTACTAGTAGACTAGGATTTTTCGTTGTTTGGAACCTAGTAACAGGTCGATGGCTCATACACCCTACTGAAGCAGAAATTCATTGAAACTTGGTCCCACCAGGCGTGCTAGGAAAAGAAACTGTTGATGCCAAAAATTGGCAAAGTAACAGCCCTTTGTGGGAAACTCATTTTATGGGGACCTATTGCACTAGAATTGGTGACATAAGTTTTAAAGATCCAACTGTAATTAGAGGGTTTGAAGGGAAAATGAAACATATATAAAATAAAGAAAGTTTAATCTAGTGATACACAGAGACTTATATAATAGGCATGATAAATCATAGATCTAAAGGGGCTGTTTGATCAGCAATTTGCAATGTCACAAGAAAAGTAAATAAAGATTAAGAAATATAAACAATTCATTCATTGACATAAAATAACTTTGCACATATTTACTTGACAAGAAAGTCTCAAGACATGATCTAGGCCAACAAAATTGCATTTAATTTATAAAAGTTGCAGCCAAATGAATCATCTAAACAATAGCGGCCACAGTCTAAAGTTAATCAAATATCATAAGAAGAACAAAAATTTGAATAGTTGCATAGTCTGCGGAGAGTCCTTTTGCAATAATTAAATAACAATAACAAAGGCATGGTATCTTTTTTTAAATCTATTTTCTTTCTGCAAAATCCTGGAACCCCTCCTTCAAAATAAAGAGGAGTATAAATAACCAAAATCCCCCACTGCCTTGGCAAGCAGTAACATAAAAGATTTGAGAATCCTTGGCAATGATGCAAAATCAAATATTCCTCCTGGCCATTGCAACATAAAAGATTCAAGCCAAAGCATCTGGTTGCTCCAAGTTTAGGTGCATCCTCTGCAAACAATGGCAGTGCTCTCGACAAGGTCATGTAGACAAGTGTTGTTACCCTACTAAAGCAGTTATGACATGTGACAGCATGTTGCAGTCCTTGGCTCGCTCCATCCATCGTTTAAAAGAAACACCCACCGAATAGACACATGGCAACATTGCGTGGCCCATGCTCATCTTTTTCTTTCGTCATTGAAAGCTTGCGCCAACGAGACAAATGTAACCTACCTCATCCTTGGTACCTACTGTAGGGCATGCTAAAATATGTGAAGATGAAGCCACGTGGCATGCAGATAGAGCTTGAATCAAAAGCAAAGGGAAGCGGTTTTTGATTGTGTGTAGGGCAGACATGTGGCAGTGCAGCAGGGCCATTTTGAAATGTAAAGAGAAGAGATCCTTTAGGAAGCGCAAATCAGACACATGGAGGAGGCAGTGACGTTTATTAAAAAGGGTCGAATGAATTTTCAATGTAATGTGCGGGCCGATACTTCAACAAAATAAAGCCTGAAGGGAGCATGATGAATATTTATTCACATTGCCTAAGGAGTTTGTGTTGTATATAGATCATCAAGCTTTACAGTATTTGAACAATCAAGGAAAAATTTCTTGAAAGTTTCTAGATTCAATCAAGGGAAGCTAAATCAAAGACATATGAGATGGGTTGATTTTTTGTAGAGTTATACATTTGTGTTGAGTCATAGGAATGGAAAGTAAAACAAAGTTGTTG
The DNA here is from genome assembly GCA_007258455.2 of Sequoia sempervirens. Lineage (NCBI taxonomy): Eukaryota > Viridiplantae > Streptophyta > Pinopsida > Cupressales > Cupressaceae > Sequoia > Sequoia sempervirens. Next base: position 5,721 of record VDFB02372214.1, on the reverse strand, counting down.
ATGCATTAAGTAGAAGAAGGAATTTGTTGGAAAGATGAGAGTGGAAGTATTGGGTTTTGAGGAGTTGAAGCATATGTATGAGAATAATACAAATTTTGTTGAAGCATAAAGAGCATGTAAAGAGCCAGTAGTGATAGAACAGAGCGAACTGTTGGAATATTTCATTCAAGAAGATATGTTATTCAAAGGAAATTAGTTGTGTATTCCAAGGAGCTCAATGAGGGAGAATTTGATCAAGGAGAAACATAGTGGAGGTTTAGCAGGACATTTTGGAGTGGAGAAGACAATAGCTTTGGCAATTGAACATTATTTTTGGCTACAAATATATAAGGATGTTAGGAAGTATGTCCAAAGCTACAGAATTTTTCAAGTTGCAAAAGGGAGTAGTCATAATACTGGATTGTATAAGACTTTGACACTACCGTAAAGACCTTGAGAAGATTTGAGCATGGATTTCATTTTGGGATTACCATGAACATAGAGAGGATATGATTCTATAATAAAAGTAGTGGATAGATTTTCTAAAATGACACATTTCATTCATTGTAAGAAGACTAATGATGTTGTGCATGTTGTTGACTTATTTTTCAAGGAGATTGTGAGATTGCATGGATCACCTAAGAGTATTTTTTTAGACAAAGACAACAAGTTCATTGAATACTTTTAGAAGACATTATGGAAGAAGATGAAGAAAAACTTGAAGTTCAGTTTGACATATCACCTATAGACTAATGGTCAAACAAAGGTAGTAAACAAAATTTTGGGTAAATTTTTGAGATGTTTAGTTGAAGAGAAGGCAGGAAATCAAGACATAGTTCTATCACAAGCAAAGTTTGAATATAATAATTCAGTTAACTAGAGTAAAAGGAAGAGACCATTTGAGACTGTTATTGGAGTACATCCTAGAGGAGTTACAGAGTTAAGAGACATCAATATGGAGAATAGAAGGAGTGCAGAGACCAGAGTTTGTAGATTTCATGGAGACATTGCATAATCAGGTTTGGAAGGATTTCGAGGACATGAATAGTAAGTATAAGGAGAAGGCAGCTGAGAACCAGAGACATAAGGAGTTTGTTGTTAGAGATGAAGTGATGGTATATTTGAGGAAGGAGAGATTTCCATTTGGAACACACAATAAGTTGAAGATGAGGAAGTTTGGACCATGTAATATTCTAAGCAAGTTTGATTTTGTAAATGCATACAAAGTGGCATTACTAAAGAAATTGGGTATATCACCTATTTTCAATATTGCAAATATATATGAGTACCATGAAGAATAGTCAAGTGGCAATAGAAATAATGTGGATTTGAAGGAGAATTTACCACATCAAGAACTGGAGGAGATTGAACAGATTTTGGATACCATAACTAGAAGGAACACTAGAAACAAGTAGTACAAACAATATCTTGTGAAGTGGAAAGGCAGACCAGTGGAAGATTCATCATGGATTTCTTAGGCTGAGGTAGGCTCTCTTGGTTTTCCTCTTAGCCTTGGTGAGGGACTCAATTTTCTTCCAACCCCAAGTGTCTGATGTAGGAGCATCCTTGGTTGTAAATCAATCATGTATCAACCAAAAAAATTTATTTTCTTGCATTGCATTCAACAACAGTTTCAACATTTCATTCCACATTTTACCAAATTTTTATTTCTTAGCTCACAGAGCAAGATATAGCATCTACACATCTACATCTATCACATATCCATATTTCACATTACTTGCATTTGTATACCGAAATTTGTCACCCTCATAATTTCACTATAATTACCAGTCAGAGCATTTGGGGCTGACCTAGTCTATATTTCTTATTGTAGACCTATTCCAGATCGTGTGGAGCCTATTGAAACATCATACAAGCATCTTGGGTTCATTGGGACCTATATTGGAGATTCACAAGTTATTTATTTTTGCAAGGAGTTATCTTTTCACATTTTGAGGCCAACATTCATATGTGACATTCATCGGGTTATGAACCCTTGTGGCTGATGCAAACCTTTGTTAGAGCTTGAGAAGCATATTTATACTCATTTATAATTCATAGGAAATCATTCTTTTTCATTTAGTTAGAGATAGATCGATACTTAAATTTTTGCATCACCCCTTTGGGGGAATGTAATAAGGCCTTTGGCTAATTGTAATGTTGAATGCCCTTGCCGAAAGCTTGTGAGCCCTAGATATTCACCCATGAGGCATATGTTACATGTAATATTTCCAATTCAATAAAGAATCATTTTTATAGATAATTTCCTTGTGTTATTTCTACTATGTTGACTTTAAGCTGCATGGTTTGGACTGTTCTTACTGAACCCTCCATCCATGACTGCACCACCTAGCCTCAAAGGCAAGATTATCATGCCTAGGGGTTCATGACCAATATTATTGAATCCATGAATGCATACAGAATAAGCAATTAAAGAAGAAGAATCAATCTTGATATTACACAATAAATCTATGCCACATACATTGAGAGTTGAATCAGGTCAATGAGAGCACATCTAATACCAATGTTGTTAATGCTAACTATAATCATCAGAGGGTTCACTTGTTTCTGCACATCTGGGGGTGGGAATTCTTGCAAATTGAATGTAATATTCGATGAACCCACATGAATATGAGCCATCAATGCATTAACATCCACCAATTTAGTAGAGTTAGGAAAGAGGATTTTTTGCAAGGATTCTTGAAGCATGCCTTGATAAACTAGAGCAGATTGAAGTAAATCCAATAGTGAAATCTTGGTCAGAGTAACATGGTGTTGATCGAAAAGATCGTAATCACTAGGTGCTTTAGTCGTGGGTTTAGGTGTTGAAGGAAGAATTTTTGTGAAGGTAATAAATAAGTAGGAACCAAAGTAGGTTGAGAAGTAGATTGATCCAAATTCTACTAATTTCTTCTAGTATTATATGTATTCCCTACGGCTTTATAAGAATCCGTAACTTTTAAAAATCTCGTGTATAGGTTCAACAAGCCATTAGAGATTGGAACCCCATGAATAGAATGAATCCTTTTAGGAGAAGGTCTAGTAGGAGTCAAGTAAACAACGGGTCTCTTAGGATTTGAAGGAGTTGTAGAGACTACCACCACATTTATTGACTTCTCAACTCACGAAGAGGAAGTAGATAGTTGTGATGAATACGTTTGTTCAGGAGATCTATGGATAGGAGAAGATACCTCTAAGAAATCATCAAGGGGATCATCTAGCATATTGAAATCCTCCTTAGAAAAAAATTATTATAAACATTAAAACATTATAGAAAAATATTTGACATGGTTCACGTTGGGGTTCACCAAAAATGTAGAGGTGGATTCACTGCTCACGGGTCTCTTTCTTACCAAGAGATTCTTAGGGAAAAAACTACCCTAAACTACCTTAGACTGCCTAATGGGTTGATTAATATGAAAAATATTGCAAGAAATAGATTGAAAGAAGATTTTTAGAAGTGATAACAGACAAAAAACTTCGAGGGACCAAAATAAAATATCAGTGAGATTTCTTAGATAAAAAGAGAAGCTCTCGACTAGAGGAAAAAAATATAGGAGTGGGATGTTAGTACAACACGCTAAAGTCCTAGAGACATGCTGGCATCATGTACGAGCATAACACTAAACCTCTAGACAAAAATTCAAAGGATTTGCTAACTGTTCTAGATATGAGGTTTGTTTAAACTATTGATTTAACATAGAATAGACAATACTAGAAAACGAAAAGAGAGGAAAAGAACCTACTTACAAGAGGTCCTACACTTTGAAGCCTCCCTTAACACTCCACATGAACAACCTACACATAAGGTGAATAAGGAAAAATGTTGGGGCAGTTTTGGTGCTTATTGCAATCAAACCCTTGTTTTGGTGTTCCCACCTCCACAAACTACCAAATGGATAGAGATAATAATAGACGCAAACTAAATTAGATACAAGAGTTGTAAAAGAAAACCCTGCTCAAGAGGAGAACCCATATCATGAAATAAAGACATACAATGATAAAAGCAAACACTGCTCAAGGAGAACCAATATCACGAGATAAAAACACAATAGATAATATGATAAAAAAATATACAATAATCAATAGAGTGTTACCAATAGTTTGCAGCCCCCTCTTGGCTTGATAAACACAATGTTGAGCGATTGCAAAAGAGCTTTGGCTGTTGGAGAGACTTTAGTCTGGCAAAGCTTAGTCGAAGAAACAACATGGAGAAGAGAAGAGCAAGAGAGGAAAATTAGAATGAGTGAGTGATAGAATGAATGAGAATGAAAGTGAAAATAAAGGTTTTGTTCAATTGCATGGGTGTGAAGAGTCGTTACTCTCAAAAAAATTTCATAGGGACATGTGTCACGAATCAAATATTTTGAGATTCCTTGTTTGAACTAGCAAAAGTACAGGGACACTAGCACACTGCACAGACGTTTGCACGCCGCATAGGAGTTCATCATTTCACAAGATAAAAGGTGGTAGAATACTATCGCTTCATCATTGGTCCTTATGAAGTTAAAATTGCAAATTTCTGACCCATAAGGTTCTTGTCATAAATGCAACTAGGTGCCATAAATGTAAGGGTCAAATGCACAAATGTGAAATTGCCACGGAGTGCAATTTTACAATATTACAAGAGCTTTTACCCACCTCAATAATTGGTCCAAAATTATCATTCCTGATCATAAGGTTTAAGGTTCTAACTCAAATTTGACACTCCTAACACTTAGGAAGAGGCTTACCTTTAGAGGTTTGGTAACCTACAAGTTTGATCACCGATAGGTTGTAATAAATATTAACTTTCCTCCTCTAATAAGTGCAACCAAGAAAAACAATTTCCTTGGATATACTAGTTGTCACAAAAAGTCAAGAATTATACCTCAATAATAGGTCTAATCTAGAAGAAATGTTGAAAAATAAAAAATAATGAGAAGATTTAATAGACCAGAAAGTGTAAAAAATAATTTGATATTATAAATAATTTAATTTCATATAACCTATCTTGAATTTTCTTGATTGTAACTAACCATTCCATATGCATGTGTATGTGTTCCAAACACATATTGTTTAAATATTAGCACAAATGAAGGGTTAGAAAGACCATCCAATTGAATTTATAATCAAAATACTATGGCGGTGGATAATAACTACATGAAAAAATAAGAATCAATAGCCATAGTGTTTATGTTATAAAAATTCAAACACTACCTTTTAGCTACCCCATTTATATTTTACACCAATCATGTTCCAATTAAATATTAAATGAACCTTCTAGTCATTCATGGTTGCATTTGTAGATGGCTCATTTTATTTTTTAAAGATTTAATTTTAAAGTGATGGTTGAACCAAGGAAGATTAACCAAGGTCCAAATTATCTATCAAGGATTGAAATAGGAGAGAAGGGAGGACCAATTTAGTATTACTTTCCTAGAACAAACATATTCTAGGTGAATGTGGTGCCACTAGAGCTAAGTAATAGTGTATAATTTTTGGCAACCGGTGAGTATAAAGTGGAGAGCTCTAGAGAAGAATATATGAGAAGAATATACGAGATTGATATTACATGCACTTCCATACATATTAATTTAAGGGGAATTATATATTATTACTTTAGATGAGATTATTATATGTGTTAATGTAGAACATGAGAGATATGATGTATTATGAGAAGAAAATCAAGGTATATCTAGATTACAAAACTTTGGTGATGGTACAAATAAGAAGGTTATGTTGGTGGATTTATGGTGGCCA
>VDFB02372213.1:0-11825 GCA_007258455.2 Sequoia sempervirens | reverse complement strand
TTAATAAGATTATCTATACATTTACATTGATTTAACAAAATAAGCATACATAATAATAAGTGGTAAAGATAAATATGATACATCTTCATCAAAAGATGTCATATATAGAACACATAATAATAATAAAATTTATTATTATTATTATATCTCATCTATTGAGATTTATATAATTAATTCATCTCTACTTCATTATTACTATTATTTGTACACATCTAATACAAATAGACTAAGAGTTTAGAATGGTATTTCTTAGAGATCTCTTAGGATCTAGATTAATTAAAATAGGTAATAGTTCCATTCATCACACATTAATATTGCCAATAGAGAAGAACCACTTTTAGTATGAAACTGTACACACATAAAAAATGGCCTAGGTCTACAAACTCTATTTTTAGCCACATTCTTCTTAGCATCATTAAAATGTTTAATTATGTCTGGATGGTCCACTTTCAACTATTAAAACATAGATTTTTGGGTTCCTAAGACTTCTCTTGCACTCTTAGGGTTTTTCACCTAAAAAGGAGAGAGATAGGAACCAAAAATGCTTATGAGTCACTCAAATTAGGATGTATGCAATGTTGTATAGGCTAGATGAAGTCAACTAAATTTAATTGACTAAATTGAATGAATGAAAACAAATGCAAAACTAGGATTTACACTATGTTTGAAAACACACTATGATATGCAAAAAGCATGAAAGAATGAACAAAAATGTAGATTAACGTAAACATGAAGTTATTTCTCAAAATGTGTGCACCTGGCAGACTATAGATGACTAAAGAACAATCTGGAAAAATGATGAAGCGTGACTTTAGGCTGACTGGGACTCATTCGCCACCTTGGGCAAATCAGTCCTAGATCAGGACTTTTTTGCACAAAATCTATTTTATGACAATCAGGAACTTGGATTTGAATTTGACTTAGTTTTTCACCTCAAGAGGGACTCATTCGCCAAGCATGTATAATCAGGTCCACCTTGGAATTTTTTGCACCAAAATTTTGTCGACACCTCGACACTGCATAAACAATTTATGATGGATACTTGATCTCAACACAGAGTACCCTGGAAAACAACTTAAACATGTTTTTCTTAATGGGGATTTTCCTTGGATAAACCCCTAGTTGGGTAATTAAACCTTGAATAGAGCAGTGTACCTGAGTAAACTGCCTTAGATGTGTTAAAGACTAGGAAGAGCTGAAATATAAGAATAATCTTATTCTATTGCTCTAGAATAAGACATGCAAGAATGATCTATATGATGCAAGATCTCAACCCTAGAAACCTTACAACACATGCAAGATAGGAATGAAATTACATGCAAATGATAAACAAACAAGATGCAAACCTTAATCTAAAGATAGAGTGAAAATGGAAGATGGAATCAATAGGAAACCAAGTCCTTAGGCATGATTTGGTGGCTAGTTGCACCTCTTGACCCTAGATTTCTTCATGATTCACCATAGGAATCCATCAACAACCCTTTGCAATGTTGGATCTTGACAATAGAAGTGAGCTTCAAGACCTACAAAAACCCTAGTTTGCTGCCCTAAAACTTCAACTTTTACTAATGAAACTTGTTGTGGAAGACTTAACTCTAAAATGGCTCTTGAGAGATGATAAAAAGATGATAAAAGATGTGTGAAATGACTTAAAATGAGTATTTATAAGAAACAACACCTTATTTTCCCATTAATTAGACCTAAGAGGCTCTATTACTTCTTATTGGAAATAAAAATTAAATTGATTAAATTATCGCTAATTTTGAATTTTCCCTCAAAGGGGACTCATTCACCACCCCTTGGAAAATGGGTCCCACCAGAGGGGACTCATTTGGCCAAGGTGGAAAATGGGTCCCACTACTATTGTTTGAAGGTGGGTTGTGTAGCTATCATGTAATTAAATGTTGTTTGTCAGGTTTTATGTGATTTCTTAGGTGAAACAGGTGTCTAGATCAAAATTAATGGGTTGAAGAGGCCTATAAATGCTATTTTGAAGGGAAATGATGTGAAGGGACCTCAAAAGTGGGTTTAATTATGTGTGAAATTATCTCTTCTCAAGAGGGTCCACTTTTAATGGCACATTTTTCCCCCACTTCAGTGCCCATATGACTCTATGTGCATATGTAAGCTAAAGGACTCTAAATGATGCCCCTTACTACATAAAAGGATACATATTCAAAAAGATAGGAGAAAGAAGCCCCCAGTGTAGTTATCTACACAACCAAAACATTAGGAACCACATCCTACAACACACATTCGTTAATTGCTCAAAAATCCTTTTATCTAACTCTTAGGAATCCAATTCGAGGGTAGATGTATGCCCCCCCTTGATTCTTCTTGCTTTACGGAGGTGGAATCAGGGTAGCAATCTAGTCACGTCGAACAAGAAACATCATATCGTAGGGAATTTCCAAGTACCATGCCACATAAGGATAGACAAGTGATGATGTTAGGTGTGGAATCATGATTCGAATGCATCAAACGGTGTCAAAAATGGATTACCCTAGCGCCTATTATGATGATTTTAAGGAGATATATGTTATGAATGCTTTAAGAAACAATAACCCTATGGTAATGTGTAAAAGTGAGAAGAGTTGAAAAGTGACTAAAGAAGGAGGAGAAAGTAATTTTTCACTTACTATTCATTTTACCTGTGTAGCATGAAAGCAACAAGTGAGAGAAGAACATGTCGAGCAGACAAGATTACACACCTTTGCAACTAGATGATCTTTGTGAGCAGGTGGCACACGATGATCTGTATCATGAGGTGAGTCAATTCTGTAACTTTTTCCTTGTGATTTTATGATGATTTAATGATTTTTATGCATGGATAGGTTAATTTAGGGTTCTTGGAAAAAAGCTCGCAAAGTGTCCCCTTTTTTTGCAAAGTGTCCCATTTGTTTGTAGAGTGTCCCTTTTGTTCGCAAAGTGTCTCATTTCTTCACAAAGTGTCTCGTTTCTTTGTGAAGTTCCCTAAAAGGGTTCTAAAATGTCTAGGGCCATTAGGAAAGCACACTAGATCAACTGTAGTACACTTGCATGATGAAAATTATAAAAATTGAAGATATTAGATGAAATTTAGAGCATTTTGTGATGATTTTGATAGGTCCCCGCCCAGTCGTGGCAGTGGCTAGGGGGAAGACAGTTGATATTTTTGAGAGATCATGCACCAGCGCTATCAACGGTAGAGGTAGAGAATTTACAGTCAGTGGGTATCTATTGGGAATATCTTATGCCACCCATGAGATACCATGATGCCATGTTGATGGCTCTGTGCGAGTGTTGGCATGCACATATATGTACCTTTCATCTTCCCAATGGGGAGATGACTATCACACTCGAGGACCTACACTACATTCTCTGAGCTCCCATTCGAGGAGCGCGAGTGTATTTCTAGGGGGGATTGGTCATTCTAGGAGAAGAAGAGAGATATGCAGTATTGTTTAGATGGACCTGTACATGATGAGAGGGTTAGAGCGTAGATCAAGCTTCCTATGTTGATGTATTCATGAGCTCCTATGGTTAGATGGATTATGATGCACACAGTGGCACTAGTTCTCAATCTAGATGGATGAACAACACACTTGGATGGGGACTAGTACACTGATATGGGGGTATGTACAAGCAGAGGACGTTTATGCCTAGGGAATGCCACCCAGCCATTGCATTATGATCTTGGCTCACTTTTTATTTTGGAGAGATCAACAAAGGTAACCATTGTACACTTCTATAGGTTTGGTGCCTCAAGCATATCACATGTACCAAGCCTGTCAGATTCCCTTGTGCTATAGCTACAGGATATCCATGAGCATTCGGCTATCCTTTGTGATACCTATGGTAGTATGGGGATTTACACTTTTGGAGGGTGAGATTTGACTAGCTGGAGGAGGAAGAGATCCTATGGATGCCCCATTCACCACCTCAACGCTGGTCGACCCTCACTCAGATAGCGGCAAAAGGATGAAAATGGACGTGATACCTAGCAAGAAGGCATGATCATACCCGCGCCAACCATTCTATTATGGGTGAGTCATGTGATAGTTCTCAGACAGTGCGCATTATTCACTAAGGGTGCGCCCTTTCATTGGGGATGATTGGTGGAGTGCCCAGGCTAGGTGACACTATCTCGACCGATGATAGATCATGTGCAAGAGAGATTCTAATGATCGTGATCACAACCGTACCACCGCTCAACACCGATGATGTCGGTAGCAATGTAATATTAACGGAGTGGTGGTCATCTACATGACCAAATTCTTGTGTTCCCATGGATTTTCCTCAGCTAAGCGCAAAGCTAAAGTGATGAGGGTGATGAGCCGAGGGAGAGCAAAAGGTAACGAGAAATATTTTTATTTATGTTTATCGATAGCGAGAACCACCAGGCCAATACTAATTATGAGACCAAGATGGAGGAGAGGAGGATGAGGAGGGGTGAGTATTATGAGGAGGGTTATGATTATGAGGAGGAGCCACCCCTAAGTAAGGGTGATGAGGTAGCTATTGAGGATCGGTACAAGCATGGAGAGTCATCTCATACTTACAGTACTAGATCACGGGCAGTAGCTACAAAAAACATCAGCACTCATAGTCAGAGAGAGGCTAGCACATCCTCCATTCCCCCCATAGATGAGGAGGTTGACATTCCTCATGCATCTAGAGACATAGGTGATGATATTTAATTGTTCACATGTCTTTTAGTGATTTATGTTGTATGTGTATATATGTATATCATGATGATGTGTTACTGATTTTGTACATTGTCTATCTTGCAGGAGTGACAATGACTGGTGAGAGTTCTATCGTTAGGCTGCTACAAAGATAGTGCCCACATCCATCCAGGAGGAGGAGATGGATCCTGAATACGTGCCCCCACCGATCATGGAGGAGGAGCTAGAGACACTCAAACATTTTGCGAGATTATGGGCAATGTATGAGAGTATGAGGAGACGACTCCATCGGGTTGAGATTGCACTACAGTCAACACAAAACTTAGCAGAGGTAGAGAGGTTGTAGGCAAAGTTGGCACAGACACAAGCGAAGAGGGATTAGATGGTAGATGAGTGGCTTATAGTCGTTGGTTGAGTACAGGGTCTAGAGTATGCACTGAGACTCGGTAGTTCATGATCATGATCACACATGGCCATCTTGCAATGACCAGGGACTGGATCATGAGTGCTAGATCCTGAGGAATCTAGCTCTCACAGACCAATATGACATTGTATATGATTCTAAGATGTACATAAAACTTTGATATATATATAGACATGCGCACTTTGATTTTATGATGTGTCTCTTGTATGTGAATGTTAAATTCTATGTGATTAATTAAATGACTTATGGTAAAAAGTATTTAATTAATGGCTTCATGATTTAACAGGAATTATGTGATCTAGCATAAAGCATTTTTTTAGTGTTAGCATAGATCCAACATTGATAATGAGAAAAGAATATTCTAAATTAAGTACACTAATAATGATTTAATTTAACACAATAGGAAGGTGAATAGTATGAAGCCTAAAGCAATTATAAAATGAACTTAAATAATTACCTTAGTTTTCAAGACAAACATAAATTTAATTGTCAAGAACAAAGCAATGTGAAAGTTATGACAACAAATAACTTTAAACAACACTGTTATACCACTCATACTATTCAAAGGGGATTAGAGATAATACCGACGTAGATGTACGGAATTAATAGGTTCCCTAAGGGGCATTCCATCAAGCCACGTTAAAATATAAGCACTAGACCCATAATTGGTATCAATTACGTAGGGTCCCAACCAATTAGGGCTGAAATTATCTTTGTCTTCATTGTCAGCACTAGCATTTCGTTGCTTTTCAATAAGAAAAAAATTGCCCTTAGAAAATGGTCGCGAGATAACATGAATGTTGTGTTTGTGTTGTAATTTTTTAATGTGAGCTTGGAGATGTTCGAGAGGGTTAATGCGTTGTTCATCGATCATCTCAAGTTGATGTAATCATTGTTCTTTATAAGTGTCAGCATCAAAAAGATCTCAGAGAGCAACTCGCAAAGTAGGAACTTCTAACTCCAAGGGCATAATTGCATCAATACCATAAACAAGCCTATAAGGGGTATTTCCTATGGATGATCAAACATTAGTTCTATAAGCCCAAAGTGCGTAAGAGAGTTGTGTATGCCAGTCTTTATGATTGTTGGTGATAGTTTTCTTAAGGATTTGTTCAAGAAGTTTATTAGTATTCTCAGCTTGTCCATTGGATTGCGGATAATATGGTGTAGAGAAACGATGTTGAATATTAAATGTTTCAATAAATTTTTGAACTTCGCTATTCTTAAATGGTGTTCCATTGTCTGAAACGATTGCAGAAGGAAGTCCAAAGTGAGCAATTATGTGTTCCAAGATGAAACGACAAATTGCTTCAGCGGTTGTAGAGTGAAGGGGAATAGCTTCCACCCATTTTATGAAATAGTCTATTGTGGTTATAATAAATGTATGTCTAGAAGAACAAGGTGGTGAAATTTTTCCAATAAGATCCAAACTCCATACTAAAAATGGCCAAATGGGCACATTGGCATGAAGCTCAGCAATGGGAGCATGAATCAAATTGCTATGCTCTTGGAATTTGTGACATCATTTAACATAGGTGAAACAATCCTTCTCCATATGTATCCAATAATAATCGATACAAATAAGTTTTTTCACTAATGAGGGACATCCAAAATGACCTCCACAAGCACCAGCATGAGCCTGTTGAAGTGCTATAGGGATTTTGGAATCTTTAAGACATCATAGTAGGAGACCATTGAAAGATCTTCTATACAACGTGTTGGAAAGGATGACATATTTAGTTGCAAGTTTAGGTAAGTGCTTTCGAGTATTTTTTGTGGTAGATTCGAGAATGGTACCATCTTTCAAGTAGTTGTATATTGTATAATACCATTCACACGAACTATCATGAGTTATCACCAAAATGTCTTCTAACGGAGTATCAATCGAAGGTTTGGTGATGAGATGGATAATAAAGATGAAATCATGGAAGGATCGAGTGGGGATATGAGAGAAGTTGCACTCACCATTGCATCTGCATGTCGGTTATCTTTGCATGGGATGTTATCAATGGTGAACAAGTCAATTTTATCTAATAGTCTCATTATAAGATACTTGTAATTTAATAATTTGTCATGTTCAGTTTGATATGTTTCATTTATTTGTTTGATGACCAATTGTGAATCTTCAAAGATCTTAATATGTTTAGCGTGCAGAGATAAAGCAGCTTGTAGACCTACAATCAATGCCTCATACTCAACTGTATTATTTGTGCATAGGAAATTTAATCAATAAGATAAGGGAATAGGTTTTCCATCAGGTGGAATTAGTATCACACCAACACCAGAAATTGTTCTACACTTAGATCCATCAAAAAATAACTCCCATGTTTTAATGTTAGCAGATAAGATATGATCATCAGGGAAGGAATCAGGAGTAGGTAAAGCAGAAGGTGAAGGAGCATCAGCTAAGTGATCGGTTAAAGCTTGGCCTTTGATTACTTTTTGGGAAAAAAATTTAAGGTCAAACTCAGTTAACAACATTACCCACTTAGCTAGGTGTCCTGAAAGATCAGTTTTGCTGAAAAGATATCTAAGAGGATCAAATTTTGTGGTTTAGTAAACAATGTCACAACTTACTAGTAGCGAATACAAGAGCCAAACATTTTTTTTCAATTGGTGAATATCGTGTCTCATAATCAATTAAGGTGTGGCTAATGTAATAAATAGGGTGTTCTTTACCATAATCATCGTGTTGAGCCAACAATGTTGTAAGAGCATGGGTAGATGCAACAATGTACAAGATAAATGGTCTATGTGGCATAGCAGGTTGTAAAATAGGTGGAGTTGCTAAATATTCATTCAGACTCTCAAAAGCTTGTTTACAATCCTCATCCCAATCGAAAGGGACACCCTTTTTAAGGAGATGCGCGAAAGGTAATGTGTGATTGGTTAAAGATGCAACGAAACGACGGATAGCTTGAATTCGACCTTGTAACGTACGCAACTGAGAAATATTCTGAGGAGGTGGCATGTTAATGATTGTGTCAATTTTCTTTGTGTCCACCTCAATGCCTCTATGAGATGTGACAAACCCCAAAATTTTACCACTATCTACACCAAAGACACACTTTTTTGGATTTAATTGCATGTTGTAGCATTTTATGCATTCAAAAATTTTATGAAGGACATTCACATTGTCTTGTCGTGTTAATGATTTAGCGAGGATATCATTGACATAATCTTATAAAATTTTGTGAATATAATCATGGAAGATTAATTTCATTGCACGTTGATAAGTTGCGCAGGCATTCTTTAAACTAAAGAGCATCACAACCCAACAAAATGTTCCCCATACAGTTGTAAAGGCAATTTTGTATTGATCTTGAGGATTAATAAGGATTTGATTATAACTAGAAAATCCATCCATGAATGAAAAGAAAGCATGTCCAGCAGTTGAATCCACGATCATGTCTATATTAGGAAGTGGAAAATCATCTTTTAAAGAGGCTTTATTCAAGTCTAGAAAATCTATGCATATCTTAATACGATTATCGGGTTTTGTGACTGTAACAATGTTTGAGATCCAAGGAGAATAATCAATAGGTTTAATAAAGTCTACATCAAGAAGTTTCTCGAGTTCTTCTTTAACACACAAGGCTATGTTAGGGTGCATTTTGTGCATATTTCAATGGACGGGTTTAGCATTTGCAGTAAGGACAATGTTATGCATCACAATTTTTGGGTCAATTCCTAGCATATCAGAATATTTCCAAGCAAAATTTTTAGGAAAATCATGAAGTAAAGTGGTTGTATCTTCTTGCTCCTCATCACCAAGGCACTTCCCAATCTTAATAACTTTATCTTTATCATGAATGTCCAATAGCACATCAATTGTATCTCCTAAAGGGAGTGCATTGAATTTAGGACTTCTTGATTCAGAAAACTCTTCAGTGATATCAATGGCTTCTTGCTCGGTAACGTTCAAAGTACGGGAAATGTGTTTCATGTAAGTAAGTGAGGATGGGGTATCATAAATTCCAAACATATTTTTCAAAGCCTCATCACTATCAACATACGTCCATGAAGGTGGTAAGGTTATATCAAGCAAATCAGGATGTTTGATTGTGAGTTTGTGTTGCGGGTGACATGTTATAACATTAATGTTTAAAAATGGTTGTTGAGTGGAATTGATCATTTTAGAAAAAGAATATCCAAGTCCGGTTTTTGTTTCTTGCATATTAGGTTCAATAGGGACATGAATACCTTGTTCATGTTTCCCATACCCTTTTCCAGTATAGCCTAATTGTTTTACAAATTTATAGCCTTTTCCATAAAGTCTTTCCATTTCACGTGGGGTAGGCGAGGATTTGTAATCTATCTCATCAAAATTTTTTGTGTATGTTGCATTGTCATCCATATTGTAAGAGATAGATGCTTGAGATGATTGTTCAGAGTTTTTAGTGGACATAATTGTTGGTTATTCTTGTTTTGCATCTTTCTTTTGCATGAGGATATATTTTCCCATAAACGAGGTTGTGAATTCTAAGGATCCCCAATCGTCACCAAATAATTTAGATATTGTCTTTGTATCGATATGTTCAATTTCAAGAGGATCTATGTTAGAGGTTGGAATTAATGTTTTCAAAGGACTTGTAACCCCTTTTTCTAGGTGCAAGCAACTTTAAAGCTCAGGATCTATTTCAATTTGATAAATGCGATTGTTGTAAACATATTTCATGAGAGAATGAAGGGTTGAAGGCACTGCATTCATCTCATGAATCCATGGTTGGCATAAAATAATATTATATGATAGATCGTAAGGCATGATATGGATAGGAGTTTGCAAAGTAGCCATCCCAACCGTAATAGGTAAAGTAATTATCCCAAGCAGTTTCTTTGTTGTATTATCAAATCCTCGAATAGAAATAGAATCAGGTTTTATTTGTGACCTATCAACTTTTAATCGATCAAGGAAACTCACACTACACACATTAAGGAAAAAACCATTATCTCTGAGAGTGTGTTTGATACCTATGTGGTTGAATCGATCAATTATCATAAAGGTGTTGTGTTTTTTGCACAAATCCAAAGGAGGGAGCTCATGATGGTGAAAAGTAATGTCAAGATTATTTTTTTGGATGAGAGCTACCACATCATTTAGGGTGGTACCAGGAGGAATTGTGATTTTTTTAGAGAGGTTTGAAGAATGTTATAATTTGGTGAGGTTTGAAGCAAATCCCAAAGGGAAATTTTGGCAGGAGTATTCTTTAATTGTTCAACAAGATCATACTCCTTGATGTGTGGGTTATAGCGAGGAGCACTAGACGGATTAGGTAAAGGTAATGAAGGTGGAGGTGGTTGTGGCAGTTGCGGGTTGTTTTGAGTGTTATATGTATGAACAATAGTATCGTTACTATATTGTTCTGATACATTGGTGTTAGGATGGTAAAGGGTGTACTGGGGTCGGTTAGAGGGGTGAAGCGGATGTGATGGTGGGTAAGGATAAGTTTAGGTTGAATTACATTAACATCTTTGATTGTAGAGGTCTACAACAAACCAAGGTGGATGAGTTGGATGAGATGAAGTCTTGAAGAAACTCATATAGAAAATGCAAATCATCACTACTAAAAGGTTTGAGGGGTAAACAATCATCAACTGGTTTAGGATGTTCAAGAAAAGCACTAGAGGTTAAAAAGTTTGCTATCATGAGTTGGTTACCACAAACCATAGTGGATGGCTTATGCGAGATGAAGTCTTGGAGGACTTCATCTAACAAATCAAAGTCATCATAATCAAAAGGTTTGAGGGGGATTTTATCATCAAGGGGTTTACATTTCTCATTGCAAGCATTAGAGGATGAAGTGAGTGAGAGGACGCCCTTAAGGGCTTCATCTAACTTATCAACATCATCACTACTAAGTGGCTTGGATGAGATGTTTTGAATTTGAATCATGTGTTTAATTGGATCATTTGATGTGTTGTGTGATTGGTTATGGATATTTGCTAGAGTTTCCTCAATGTAGGCTGATCTAAAAGGACAATGAAATATTACTGAAAATGGAACTTGTAAAAGTATAAGACTATCCATAAATGCCATGAATATAAATGAACTTTATGCTAAGAAAATAGATATAACTGAACTGTAACAGAATGATAATGATAGAAAATAGAAAGATGCAATGCAGGAAATGAAAATCTGGAAATATTGATGCAAAACTATAGAGGGACTGATTCACCCTAGGTGGCGAATGAGGCGCAGGAGATGAGTTTTTAAAGATTTTTCTAATTTTTTTGTGTTTTCTGAAGATTTTCAAAGATATAAAATGCAGGAACAGAATATAAATACAAAATGTTGAAATGATTGAAAGAAATGCAAAGCAATAATGAGATCTAAATAATGCTTTCACTAATGCAATGTTTAAGAATCCTAAAGATGTTAAACAATGCAAGATTATGAAATAATGAAGACCTAAGATGCAATTAGAAATGTAAATCAAAATGATGTTATGTTCAAGAGTCGGGTTCACCAAAATGAAACATAGATTTTTGGGTTCCTAAGACTTCTCTTGCACTCTTAGGGTTTTTCACCTAAAAAGGAGAGAGATAGGAACCAAAAATGCTTATGAGTCACTCAAATTAGGATGTATGCAATGTTGTATAGGCTAGATGAAGTCAACTAAATTTAATTGACTAAATTGAATGAATGAAAACAAATGCAAAACTAGGATTTACACTATGTTTGAAAACACACTATGATATGCAAAAAGCATGAAAGAATGAACAAAAATGTAGAT
>VDFB02372212.1:0-22001 GCA_007258455.2 Sequoia sempervirens | reverse complement strand
GCGCCAGAGACCTTTAAAATTGCGACTCAAACAGAGACAAAAATTGCGGCTTAGGAAGACCAGAGAAAAATGTGCTTAGCAGATGATCACACACCTAGAAAATACAGAAAATCGTGCGGCCAAAGTAAAGATGAAGTTGTGCCCAGAAAAGTGCGTCTCATTTCCCATGTAAATACAAAAATCACGCCTCAGATTGGCATCTAACATAAATGCGATTAAGAAGTTTGAGAAACATAGGCAAAAACAAAATCCTTCAAAAAACGTGTCCAGAATTAATAAATTGCCTCCTCAAACAAAAGAACACGCATTCCAAATTTGAAGCAAGGGAGTCACGCGAATTTGAGAGGAAGAATGACGCGCGGGAGGAACAGATCTAGAAAAAGCCACAATTTTTCAAAAAAACGAGCCCTTAAAAAAGTTCGAATTACATCCCATGAAATTTTTAATAGGAAAAAAACGATCTTCAAAAACTTAAAAAATTTCTTTCGAAATTTTAGAAAACCGATTTTTTATTCTCCTGCTCTAATACCATGTTGCGAAAGGCAATGGTAAAAAATCAATTTTTATTTACATGAAGCAAAGCTTCATAAATAGTTTACAAATTTACAAATTTAGCAAGTTTCTAAAATGAAACTGCAGAAGATTGATGAAGGATCATAACGACAATATTACAATATAATAATACAATATTGAGCATTAAATAATAAATAATAAATATTATTTTAATAGCCATCTGACTTTCTAGTGTTGTGTCCTACATAACCAATCGACCATACAACTTTAGATTTCTCTAACTAAGTATGACTAATCTGATTGGATATGCAATTTGGATCATGGTGAACCGACTAATGCAAGCAAAGACTTTTGCATTACTTTGGCCAAAGTTTTGAAACATTTCAAACACTTCCTTAAGAAGTGAAGTCGTATGTTCACACACCTCTAACTTGATTTGGAAATCATCTTGACCTAAGGTTTAACACTTAATTGACTATTGACCAACTTGTTTGACTTTTCATAAGGATACTCAATCATAAAATAATGACTCACTAAGTCTATAAACAATTAGGATGGACATGCTTTTCTGACTTTGAACACCCATGTTATGTTCTCGTAACAACTTGGGACTTAGTAACTGCCACTTGTTCAAGTACTTGCATTCAACCATGAGAGTGAACTACTCTCCTATTTTTATGCACATATGGTTTACAATGATAACACATTGTCATCGACTCGAGACACTTGGTCTTGTATTTAAGGTATTGACTACTTGTCAAAATAAGTACAATAATATAATATTAAACATTAATAAAAGATCACTTCTTCTTTTATAATATTTCGGACTTTTCAATGTTTTACCTTATGGTTTTATACTTCAAGAATACAATAACAATTCCAGTAAAAATTCAATATCAAATATCAATTTATTTTGTTCGATAGAATACTATGTTAACTTGTTTGAAAATTCTTCAATAAATCAGTTTATTAAACTGACTATACTCAGTTAACTTAGTTGAGCAAGCATCTAATTTATCTCATAATTTCACAAATATTTATCGTAAATTATCCTTTACGTAATCTTATAGAAATATCTATATATGTAGACATATATATTCATATATAAATACTTCATTATGAGCGAATATGAAATATTCTTTATCTGAGAAAATAAAATAAATTATTCAATTTGATACTGCAGAGAAGTATCTTTCGACTCTGTTGCCCATTTCAGAGTGAAGTGAAATTATCTAAATCCAAGTTCAAACTGGAAAATCAGATTATTTTTTTCTCTGTTGTAACTTGTGTTATTCTTCAAAAAGACAACTAATCTTCCTCTTTTAAAAACTGGAAAATTATAAAATGCAACTATGAGTTACACAGAGAAAATGAATATATAAACATGCTTGTGTTATTCCTTCTCTAATCTGCACTTGAAGTTCCAAAAGCTCAGACACTGTGAAAGGCACAGCTTTCCCAAAGAAAACTCAGCTTACTGTTGATGAAGATTTCAGACTTTTCTTGCAAATCACCTTCAGCAAATACCAAATGAACAGCATACACATATTTCTCTGCTCAACATTTAGCAAATCCTCTTGAAAACTCGACATTCCAACTTGCAAAATAATATATACAAGAATCACCTACACAAATTCAATGCTTGCAACAAAGTCCACATTTGGCCACTTGCAAACACAAAGGAACTTCTACCTGTCAATCCTTCTCTAGGAGTTCACTTTCCTTAGAAATACCATAATTCCATGGAGTCTCAAAATGGGGGTACCAAGGGCCTAGATTTGGGGATGAAGGTGCAAATACTTGTAGCCTTGCTCAAAGCTGTTGAAACTTGATGGTGATTTGGAGTGAGGCTGGGATCTTAATTTGTAGCTATTTGTTTGTGTTTAGGGTGTGGATGGGGCCCATGAACCATTAGGGTAGGGTTAGTGACTCAAATGTTAAAGAAATCTCCAAATTTCTTAAAAATTGTTTTTCTTTTCAGCTGTTTGACTTGGGACATGGTTGGATATTTCTAGTACATTTCAGGGATGTGGACAAGTCTATTGAGGGTCTAGGGGATGTCCCAAGTTTTCTTTGAAGTCCCCAAATCAGGGGACACCTCAAAAATGTTCTCTCTTTGAGGGAGATGACTTGGGGACGTATTTTTCCTATTGGTGATGGTGGCGGCATATAGATGGATGTTTGCTTGGAGTCCCCTTCTCTTGAGGGCATTCTCATTTCCAAAATGACAGGAATTTGGGTGGAATGCATTCTCATGGAACACTGGGAAATATTCTCCTTCAATTTCCAAACATTATTTGTAGTTTTTCTCTCCAGTTTGGACTGAAATTCAAAATTGCATGCATGGCCAAAGTGTAACTGACCTCTACTAAAGGAGATTTCATTCATTGGCTAAAACTAGCCAAGCGAGGCACCCCAAATTACATGAGAAAATATATATAAAAATGCTCAAAAATGAAATGAGATTTTCCATATCATAGAAGCCTAAGGTCCTTATTCTCCAACACAAATAAAGGGAAAACTATTTTTTGGTTGATGCTGATTGCATAAACCCTGAGATGCTCCTGCATCAAGATATACATGAACAAGAATAACAATTGAACATAATATCTTAATGCCTTTTACCTATTTTTTTCTGTAAAACACAAGCTTTAGGTCATAGATAGGGAATCTATCTCCACCACAAAGAATTAAAATAAGGGACACCAAATCGTAACTAGACCAAGAAGTAGCATCAAGAACACATGCTAAGCAGTTGCGATAAAATTGACAGCTTATATACTGAGTAGATACAATGGGATTCAAAACTCAGTGGGTTATATAAACCATATGAACACATCTGTGAAGGTGGATATTATAATTGAATAATAGACTTTGTAGTGGTTTGTTTGACAGTGATGTTATGTATTAGTTAGCATCGTTCTATTCATTTCATTTAATTGCTCTGCATCTTGGGTCACAACTTCTTACAACATTTTAGAGGCTTCAACATAATTGATCAACAACTTGGATGAATATCTCTGCTTTGGAATTGGGTTCCGTTGGCATGTACTGAACTGATAAGTTTACATTCTCATGAGCAATTTAAAATAATATTATTTATTTATTAATGCTCTACTATTGTAAAATATTGTAAAATATCTTGATAAGATCGTCTGTGTTGTCTGAGATCTTATCTGAAGAAACTTCCCGTTTTTCTTGAAGATAAGATCGTCTCTGATCTTATCCTTCCTGATTTTTGTACATCTTGTATAGTATTTATTGAGCACATTGCTCTTGTTAATAATATTGAATTTTTTACCAATTACTTGCGTAATATGGTATCAGAGCCAGCACACTCAAAATTGAATTTTTAATTCATAAAAATCTTTTGAGATTTTTTGGTTCCTTTTGAATTAAAAATTTGATAAATCTTCTTTGAAACTTTTTGAAGATTTTTTCGTGAGTGCTAAAATTCGAAATTTTTTAGGCTCCTTGAAAAAATTCAAAGGTTTTTTATCTGTAAATTTCGTGGATCTAAAGGTGCGATTTTTTCTTCAGCTGGGCGTGATTTGCTTTTCCTAGATCATGGTTCTTGCCCGCCCGTGCGTCTTTCTGGTCCAGGTCGTGTGTCTCCCGTGCAACATTTACCAGTTCTCTGAGCCGCAGGTGTCTTCGCGTTTTTTCCTAGCGTTTCGGTATTCTGAGGGTCGCGACATTGGATTTCAAGCTCACGTTTTCTTCTCTTGGTTTACATTTTTGGAGGCGCAACGTCTGCAAGACTCTGTAAGGCTTGAAAATCTGTTCACAATATAGACGCATGATTTTTTGACGAATTTTAGACACGATTCGTCCCCTAATTGCGGTGCCTTGAGCCTGTTTATGTGAAACACAAACATTCATCTTCTCTTTGCCACGATTCCAAGCTGGTTTATGCAAATTTCTGGTCCATTAATGGTGGCTAGGGCTTTTGCGAGTTTCGTCTAGGGTTTTGACCCCTTGTTCCAAGGTGAATTTTTTTTTCGTTTGTAGATTCTTGGTGGGTTTTTTCAAGATCTCAACTGGGTTGGTCTCTGATTTTTCTGGGTGTATCGTTTTCTGTGCCTCAAATTTTTTGCTAGAGGATTTGAATTGTTTTCCGTGCTTGAACCTGCCTCCTTGTTTTGAAACTCGTGCCTCGGTTTTTGTGCATCAGCCTCTTCTCAGCACCTCGTTTTTCGTGCCTCAAAAAGCGTGAAGATAGCTAGTTTCATTAATCTTATGTTGGAGGGCAGTCAGAGATTCAACGGCAAAAATTTCTTCACAGTGAACTGTGAAATTAGTTCTTTTGGAATACCTTTCTCTGAGGAAACTGGAACGCCTATTTAAGTTGTGCAACAATTTTCATTTAGTAATGATTTGATTGCAACAGTCAACCAAAAATTGGAGGACTAATTTTAGGAATGGATGGAGATCATAGACAAATCCCAGGGGATTGCAAGTTGATTGTGTTTATAGCAAATAATAGTTATAATCAATCTTGGAATATCCTTGTTTAGGATTTTAATTAGCAAACTTCAAAGCAGAAATTTGTGTAATGGTCTTCCCATTGTTAATATATTCATGTCTAAAAATTAATAATGAAATCAGCATCGCATCTCCTTTACAAGTTAAATCTGGCATGTGTGAATTTAAAATTTTGAAGCTCTAATCCTGGTCTTGGAGATCAATGTCTTCCCATTTTTGGCTTTTGATAGTTTTACTCTTGTCACCTTTTATATAATTTTATGCTTCTTTTTCATATCTCTGTATATGAAAATTTGGAATCTTTTTCATATATGTGTATCAAAATTTGGAATTTTATTGTTTAATATTTCTCATCACCTTTTATATAATTTTATCTATAAAATTTTGAAGTTTTGTTGTTTAATATTTCCCGAAGTGTCTAGCTAGTGGAAAGGTATTAATTTTTACTTTAACTTGTTTTTCCCTGTTTTGTTGAGTAATATTAGCATTAGTATGTAACTATTTAATTGGCATGTATTCTGATCTGTCCCCATGTATGTTCACAAAGATATATTCGAGGTGGTCACAGAAGATGGAAGAACACTGGCAATGAAACTACATAGATTGGGTCGGACATCATTTAGAGCTGTTAAATCAAAGCGTGACTATTTGAGGCATCGCACCAACTATAATTGGCTCTACCTGTCACGATTGGCAGCTCTTAAAGAGTTTGCCTTCATGAAGGTTGGTTGAATCATGTCCTCATTTTAGTTAGTTCATTGTTGTAGATGCTTTGTATTCTTGTCAAGTCCAAAAGTATTACTGATTATAACTTCTTCGGTGATTTTTTTGGAGAAAGTTCAATTTTATGTTTGCACCGCTTCCTGCAGGCATTGGAAGAACATGGCTTTCCAGTTCCCAATGCAGTGGATTGCAATCGACATTGCGTCTTAATGTCGCTTGTTCCAGGTTATCCTCTGTAAGAATTCTTTTTCATTTGGATGCCTCAGCTTATCTGCTGTGCATGGTTAGATTTGGTAAATTGAACCTGCACTTAAAAGTGAAATCAAATCATTGGAATAATTCCTTTCTCATCTAGTAATCATTATAAATTGTATTGATCAATTGTAAGATAATGTTTGTCTGGCCGACCAGAATGCTTTGATTCTGCATGATTTGACATCATTTTGTTTGGTAGAAATACTAAATATTTGCTTTATTTATAATCTGGCCTGAGACTTCCACTTGAGGTTGAGGCCTATATGCTTGCATGTTGATAAATGA
This sequence comes from Sequoia sempervirens, assembly GCA_007258455.2. Classification (NCBI taxonomy): domain Eukaryota; kingdom Viridiplantae; phylum Streptophyta; class Pinopsida; order Cupressales; family Cupressaceae; genus Sequoia; species Sequoia sempervirens. The sequence continues at coordinate 15,740 of VDFB02372212.1, read as the reverse complement.
TTGTTCTCTTTGTTTTTATATTGGTCAAAGAAGGTTATTATTGACATAGATTTAGTGAAGTAACAAAAAAACTGAAAAATATATCTTTTGTGGAGATCTAATGTTTATTGTCACATAGGAGCATTCCTATCATATTATCTGATTCAACAATTTTGTTATGGTCTTTTCTAGGGTTCAAGTTAAACAGCTGCAGAATCCTGGTGTAGTATTTGATACTGTAGTTGGGTTGATTGTTCGCTTAGCAGAACATGGACTCATTCACTGTGACTTCAACGAGTTCAATATAATGGTAAGAAGTCTTTGTTTATTTTTGTATGTCTGTTTTTTGTGGTAGTATATCATTGAAACAAAAGCTTAAGTATCTATCCATTTGATTAAAAGTGTTGATTTATTTCATATTTATTTTGACTTTTTGATGTTTGACTGCTATTGTAGTACACTATGTTCCTATCTGAGTTTCTTTATTTTTTAATGAGTGTTGCTTTGCTCCATCTAGTCTTAAATGATAAAAGATATCTTTGGTGAACAAGGAAAAATGACTTATTATATTTACTACTTTATCAATAAAAACTAAGCATTCTAACACTCTGAATAACCATGTTGCCCACTTTACTGGCTCACTTGGCAATGTGTTTCAAAAACAATGTTACAATAATGTGGAGGTGGTGCACATAAGCTGGCACAATAACTCACAGAAACAGTTATAGATTGATATACAATGAAACTAAGAAAAACAATATCACTACTGTCTTGTGGAAGACTGATTTGCACTGGTGCTAGCTTCCTCATCACTGTCTGTTACCTGTCCATTTCCATCCTTAGCTTGAGGATTGCTAGTACTCTGTCTCAAATATGGAAGGATAGGATCCTGTAGAAGCCCAACTGCCTCTCTCTGTAACAGATGAGCTCGTCAACATCATTCATGAAAGGATTATTAGCCTTCAAAAACGGTTGCATCAGGTAGTTATCAGAGACTTGATCATGAAAATTATAGGCTGTTTTGTGAGAATACACAGTATGAGTTGGGATTTCCAGAACTGGCATTCCAAGGCCCTCCTTCCCCATGTTCAAATCCAAGCCCCCATGCTTACCCAAGACTCTACTGAATGTTTTGGTAAAATTCAGAGTGACCAAATTCCCTTTGTCCAATTCCACCTCATCTCCTTTTGCCGTTTATCTTCACCAATCTTAAGTTTTTGGTTTGCATCAATCTCTTGAGAATACCCATACTATTATCAGCCTGAAGGAGCACCACTGTACAATTATGGCCATTCCTTCCATGCCACAAATTAGATTGAGATAGGTTGAAAGAGAATGTAATTCGGTTGTTGTTGGCTGTTTTTTATTTTTTTTTTTGGACAAAGAAGGGCTTGAGATTACAAGAGGAAAGTGTGATTGAATTTTCTTTTGGTTACTGTTGGCAGAAATTAATTGTGAAGGAGGAAAAACTGTAAAAGAGATGAAAGGCACTGTGAAATTAAACAGATTTGAGGACCAAATGGTAATCTTCCTCGGGTTGATAGAGTCTAGAGCATGGGTTGCATAGAGAAACCAAATAAAATGGACTACCAACTGGCCATAAAACATAAATTCAACTAAAGCAGGGAGATGCAGGAATGATATGGGGAGGCCATTGTGCTTCAAGCAAACAAAACAAAGTGAGTACCCAATAGTGCCTCTTCTGAGACCATCCATAAACGGTAATGCCTCAAATTTTAGAGAGGGTATCGGCATTGAGATTTGTCTTTTTCTCTATTTTAACTCAAATTCTTGAAGTGAAAGATGGAATAAAGTTGCTAGGATAAGTCACAGAATGATAACCAGAAGAATTATAGATGCAGTAGAAGTTCTGGAGGCCAAATGTCTGTGAATACATTAAAAAATCAATACCCAGAGAAATCAAGAGTAATTGCCATGCATAAGCACGGGAAACTAATATACACATAAACAGATGGGTTTGTAATAATGTAGCAACATTCTACAAAAAATTGCGATTACATGCAAGTAATCTGTACTTATCAGGTTTGATGATCCTATCTGAATCGGATTGCCAAATTTCTCTACTTACTTGTGCAGGTATCCTGAGGCACAAAAAAAGGGCAAAAATCACCATTCAATTAAAATTTTATCTACAAAATTGTGACTCAATTCCAATTTGGGAAGAAATTCTACAGGCAACTTTTAAAATTTTTTTAACTACATTTTAACGAGCTTTACAGCATTTTTTAATTTCTTGATTAAATAATGATTAACTGAGAATTCTTTTATCTTTTGGTTTGCCGAGTCAAATCCCGAGAAAGATTTTTACTTCTATGGGCTGTATCATTTTTGAAGCATCTTTCAATAGTAGCATGTAATGAGCATAAGAATTTACTTACAAAAATGAAAGCTCAATGATAAAGCAACAAAGGCAATAGGTGAATAGTGAATCAAATTTACAAAGATAATAACCACAGAGATTTATATACAATCTGGAAGTCAGAGTTGGATGATTTTATAAGCAATCCACGGACTGACTGTAAAAAAGTAAGAGTCATATAATGTTTCACAGGAAACTAGCTGGTAGTGGATCCCATAAACATTATAAGATACTGCATTACAGTACTAAATTTGGCATTAGGAAGCAACCTTGCAAATATATCTCACTGAATTCTGTGAGATTGGAAAAGTCAAGGGGATGACATAAAATTGGAATAAGCTTTTGCATTAAGATGATGATTTTCAACAGAGATAGATAGCTAAAATTTGATTTAGTCAGTGTACCATAGTTTGTAAGGTTTAGTTTAATGTTTCATGCAAATGGTGGATAAGATACATAATAGTTATGATAGAGAGGGATTTAGATATAAAGTTGTGTTAGTAGGATGGAAAAAAATGTTTTTGACAGTTTGTGGCTGGACAAAGTTCATTATCGAGAGTGTATTTTTGGCGAACTAATGGAAAGCATTTTGTTGAATGGAAACTTGCAATGCATTTTCCTCAATTACTGGAGAGTTTATATGTGTGAGATTTTGTAAATATGCTAATTTGATGCAGGTTTTAAATTGGATGATGTTTTATTTTGGATTTGAATTACAGATAGATGATGATGAAAAGGTCACTATGATTGACTTTCCACAAATGGTTTCTGTTTCTCATCGCAATGCACAGATGTAAGAACTTTTCATAGAATTTTTGTTCTCCTGATTGTAGCCATTTTAATCTTAGGTTCTAGTATATTTCTTTTTGTGCATTCAGTTTTTAAATTCCAATTATAGATGCACTTTTGTTATTATCTTCCTAATTGTTTTTAAAGACTTCCATGAATTTCCGTTTCTTGTTGTAGGTGTGGCTGAGGTTTCAACTAATTTGATCTTGTGGGTTATGTATGCATGTTTCTCAGGTATTTTGATCGTGATGTGAACTGCATATTCAAATTCTTTGAAAAGAGGTTGGTAGCATATACAATATCTGGTTTGTTGAACTATTATTTTTCTTTAAGAATGAGTGAAATGATGTACTAATGAAGGCATCAAAGCGATTATAGTTAAATTAAATTCAAAATTATTATTTTCATTATTTTATATTTCAATTTTTGTCATCTTGAAGTCAAAGACATGTATAACAAGGGCGGAATCTGATCACATTAGTTCTTGTGGGATAGAATTACAGCTTCTGCATGTTTTATCTTGAGAGTGAGATAATAAAAGATTGTTTTAGTAGTAAAGTATACAAAAAGAAGGGGAAAGGGGTTTAAATTTTAAGTGCTTTGAGTATAACTTATAAAGTTGAGTCTTTTCATGCATTCCTAATTTGGGTTAAAATGGCTTAAAGAGTTGTGGTGTGTCTAGTCTTGCTTTATGCATTACCAGCTGTTCAGTAACTGTTTTATTATCTTGCACCAAAATAGTTGTCTTCAAAAGTTTTTGTTTTCTATGAAAGTTATATAATATTTAATAATGTTTGAGAGAAACCAAACTACTTAAAATGTAATTCTTCCAAATCTAGATCTTGAAAAGGAAGTTCAATGGTAAAATATTGTTTGACGCTAGTTGATTGCTATTGATTGCGCTCCATTTTTCAAGTTCCTCTGTTCTGCAATTATTTCCCCTCCAGTGACCTCTAGGCTGATCAATATCATTTAGTAATTATCCCTGAACTTAGCAATTAAAAAATGTGTATATGCAGGCAGAAAAGCAAATGCCTTAAAGAGTTGTGCATGCATGTCTAGTACTGATTTATGCATTAGTTGATGTTTAGTAACTGTTTTATCTATGAACATTTGTTGTCAAGTACCGTTTGAGAGAAACCAAATGACTTAAAAGTGTAATTCTCCCAAATTAAGGTTTTAAAAAGGAAGTTCAGCCTTAAAATGGATGTTGGTCAATTGCTATTGATTGTGCTTCATTTTCCAAGTTTCTCTCGTTTGTAATCATTTTCTCTCCAATGACTTCTTATGATAAAATTTGTCAATACAGAACTAATTTAACTAGGGCCTAATGCTTATGAGTTAATCACAAAACTAGTAAAATGAATAAGGATATTCAATATTCAATATAATCTAAGTTACTGGTACGTCCTATTCTGACCCCTGGTACGGGTACGATTCGATACGGAAATGAGATACAGGTCTGAAACGATGCAGATACGTCCAGGAAATAAATTTTCCTTTGTGGAAACGAGCAGGGTATGAAACCATGTCAGTGGATTCGTTTTTATACTTATAAAAGGATAAATGATGGCATAAGATTTAGGTTTTGAACTGATGTCTTTTTATGTGGTTACCATGAAACAATTTGCTATGAAATTGCTTGATATTAACAAAGGAGATGTTTACAATTTATAGAGGTAGAAGAATACTGTAGACATTAAAAATGTCTAACTACCTCACCTACTGACTACTGTAGCAACAGTAGTATTGACCATTAACATAAGTAGAATATAATATTCTAACACCCTCCCTTAATGGTCAATCGCCTAACTAGCCTACAGAAAACTATCTGCAGGTCGTTGGTCACAAATTCTTCAGAACACTCTGCTGCTACGGAGATGAAACAATTTGCTATGAAATTGCTTGATATTAACAAAGGAGATGTTTACAATTTATAGAGGTAGAAGAATACTGTAGACATTAAAAATGTCTAACTACCTCACCTACTGACTACTGTAGCAACAGTAGTATTGACCATTAACATAAGTAGAATATAATATTCTAACACCCTCCCTTAATGGTCAATTGCCTAACTAGCCTACAGAAAACTATCTGCAGGTCGTTGGTCACAAATTCTTCAGAACACTCTGCTGCTACGGAGACCCTCCCTGGATCTGCAGAATGTTGGTGACCAAAAACATCCAATAGCTCTGCAACAAGAGACAAGAGTCTGCCACTGACTTTGCCACGTGAGAGAAGTCTGCCACCAACCCTCCCAGAAACTGCAGAACTGCTGACTAGAAGTCATCACAAAGTGTCCAGAGCTGTCCATCTCTGAAACCAGAGACACACTGAGAACAGCGGCCACGATTTTGAGGATAAATCGGCAAACCGTCGAGACTTTTGCAGAGGAGCACGACGCCCGAGAACAGACTGCAAGAAGCCAATTGTGCAGTGTTCGCCTCAGCAACTTGAGGTGCGACAAAAACAGACTGCAACAAACCACGATTTTTAAGGAAAAAACCGCCAAACCCAAGATTACAAATCATCGTTTTTTCGGAAAAAACGGTAAAATCCAGAGAGGAATCCCACGCATTTTGGCGAATTACAGAAACCCAAAAAGTAGCTAGCACGGAATCCGAAACACGGATTAGCATACAGAACAGGTAGCCATCGATTGTCGGCTGAAAACCAGAGGGTTTGGAACCCTAGCCGCTAGAACAGATCTGCACAGAAATCGAGGCACAGAAAACGAAGCACCCAGAAAAATCAAACGACAACCCATTTGAGATCTCGGAAAACCCACCAAGAATCTGCAATCAGAAAATTTTTCCGACTTGAAGCAAAGGCACAAATTTCGAGGCACGAACTTCGAAACACCCAGAAAATCTGAGACCGACCCATTTGAGATCTTGAAAAACCCAGAAGGAATCTGCAATCAAAATAATTTTTCGCCTTGGAACAGAGGGTAAAAACCCTAGACGAACTGGCAGAAACCCTAGCCGCCATTAGAGTTTCAAAAATTGCAGAAAAAAAGTCTGCAAAACACCAGAAATGTTGAAGACGCGGCCAAACGTGGTTTTTTTTCTTTGGGAAATTCGTTGGCGCCCAGAAATAGCACAGAAACGCAGGAGTGAGCTCAAATCGCGGAAAATCACGTCCCACAAATCGCGGCCAGAGAATCCCGCCCAGAAACGCGAAAACCAGAGAAATATTGCGCGGTTAGGGCAAGAAAAAACACGTGTAACCTCTGTAAAATGCGCGGCCAGGCAGAAATTTAAGAAACGCGTTTTTTTAAGGCACGAAAAACGCGAAAAACGCTTCTGAAAAAACGCGTCGAGACTCAAAGAACCCGCGCGGCCAAGAATTCTGAGAGATTCGCGGCAGAAAACACGCGGCCAAGATCACGAAGTCGCGCGATTTTAAAAATCACGTCCAGGAGCAGGAGTTCGCGCGCGGGTGCAGGCCAAAAACACGATCAGAAGAAACACGAATTTTCAGACAAAAGGGTTTCGATTTTCTAGTGAGAAAACACTCACGAAAATCAGAAAACAGAAATACCCTCGAAATCTCACGTGAAGGTTTTTTGTTTTCACGAATTACAGATATTTAAAATTTGCCCAGAAACCCTAGCTCGAATCTTGAGCCCTCCCATAAGGGAGGCTCAGACCTGCTCTGATACCATGAAACAATTTGCTATGAAATTGCTTGATATTAACAAAGGAGATGTTTACAATTTATAGAGGTAGAAGAATACTGTAGACATTAGCAACAGTAGTATTGACCATTAACATAAGTAGAATATAATATTCTAACAATTCTGACCCCTGGTACGGGTACGATTCGATACGGAAATGAGATACAGGTCTGAAACGATGCAGATACGTCCAGGAAATAAATTTTCCTTTGTGGAAACGAGCAGGGTATGAAACCATGTCAGTGGATTCGTTTTTATACTTATAAAAGGATAAATGATGGCATAAGATTTAGGTTTTGAACTGATGTCTTTTTATGTGGTTAGTTTCATGCAATTTAAGATTAGAACACACCTGAACTCAATCACTATGAACATGGCGACCTGCTGTCACCAGTTCCTCGGCTAGCAGAGCTCAAGCTCGAATCTGAGTAAACTACCACTAAATCTGATCTCTTGTCTACACTTCTTGATAGTTGGATGTTCCCCCCTCACCTCCTGTGGATCCCAACAATAAAGAGCCCTGAGCTTACCTAACAAACAAGAACATAATATGTGCAGGAGATCCTCATCATAGCTGCTACCTGACTGCCTAGGCCATGTTCAGGCATTGATCACCTAACAATGGCTAGTCCAGTGTCTGTGACATTCCCCCAAGGAGCCTGTCCATGGCTTCAAGCTTCATTGAGAACTCAACCTCCATTCAGGAAATGTTTAGGAATGTGAGCAAACATTTCAGTCTTTTGTTCAGATCAAAGACTTTCTCTCACTGGTACACCAGTGAGGGTATGGACAAAATGAAGTTCAAAGAGGCAATGACTACGTTTTTGAGTATCAACAGTACCAGGATGCAACTGTAGATGAGAAGGCTAAATTTGATAATGAAAAGGAAGAGCTTGAGGAGATGTAAGCCTGATTTTTGGAAACATTCAGTTGCAGAAGCCTCCTTTACTTATGTTCTTTAATTCTTTAGTTAGCTTATGTAGTTAGTTAGTACTTTTATGATTATATCATGACATTTGAGTATCACTAATATTTAAATATTTGACTATGAAAGTGGTGGTGTATTTTGGCTATGTTATTTGACTATTAATATGGTGGTGTATTTTGAACTTAATTACTACTGCAAATATGTATATATTTCTAATTTTTATATGTTTTTGTATTAACGATCCCAACCCCAAAATTTTTTTGACCGAGCCCACGTACGCGAACCCGAACCCAAAAATGAATTGGTAACTTAGAATATAATGGAGCAAATTGCGAAAAATAAAATACAAATATATAGACCTCTTGAATCCATGAATCAAGGATATGCCATGTCCAAGAGGTCATGAGCTAGACTTTTAATTGTTCTCAATCAGGTGGTAAGTTAACTCAGTCTAATTGAGGCAGATAGCCTTGACTAAACAAAGTATCACCTAACTTCGATCGATCAAGTATTGATGAGGCAGTGATGGCACTTATGTACTTAAGTCAAGGTGAACACGCCATTATTAGCTTCCTAGATGAGACTAATGAATATTTTTAATACCCTAAGTAAACTTATCACTAAGGTAATATTAATAATTACACCAATCACCCCCCATAAGTGCAAATTAGGAGGAAAGTGAAATGAGAAATGAGAAATGGGTCTCAAGAAACATCACTTGTTATGTCCCTTTTTTATATTTTACAGAATCCTTTAAATTTTTGAGGTTCTTTGCTAGGCTAGGGTCAAGAACTTGGCACTTTCTGATCTGTGAGATTCAATGAGGGTGAGGTGAGAGCATATGATGAACAAGCTAAATGATTGCATGCTATGAATTTTCTGAATATAATGAAACCATCGTATTTTCCAATGTAAACAGCAATGATGATTAACACTTAAACTGGCATTTAATTTATGCAAACCGTTGTTGTCTATGCCTTAGAAGATCAAAATATATGCAAGAATGTTTACTTATGAAAACTTGACACCAATACTCAACTCTTGACAGTTGTTATAGTTATCTCACTACGCCACACATAGGAATGAAAACTATTGATTGAAAACCTGAACACATAATGCTGAATACATTCATTGGTGTTATAATGTTATGACTGCACTTCATATGACAATATTTTATTGAAACCAGAGTTTTAAGACTTGGACTCCCCTTGAACTCAACAAGCTGATTTTTAACCGGGACTTGGACTTTGAGCCTATAGTTGACCAAGACTTGACAAATTGAAAAAACCATGAAATATAGAGATTTTATAAGGATTTAAAATTTGTTTCATGCATCCTTTAATAAATAAACTATAAAGACACAATAAACTGATCAAATGGTAGCTACTTTGGTCATATACACAAGTATACATCAATCACATGAGTATGAGTGTGGATTTTAGCCAAATGAAACAACATTATTAGATATAGAAATTATAAATAGTGTCAAATGTATAGAAAACTCATGGATTATGAAATCCATGGTATCAAAACAAATATCAAAACTAAAAGTATAAGCTTAGAGAAGACTGTGTGTCAAATGTATAGAAAACTCACGGATTATGAAATCCATGGTATCAAAACAAATATCAAAACTAAAAGTATAAGCTCAGAGGAGACTGCGTCACTTGTCCCAACATCATGGCAAGTACTGCGTTAGAATCTAAGATAGTTCCTTGATGATGATTCTTGTGTCTTAGTGACACCAACATCCAAGGGGTTTGTTTGTGCTCTCTCCTCCTCTCCCTTTTGATCCCCTTGATCAACCCATGCAAGGTGCTCATCACTGAAAATGGGATTTTCAACCTTGGTGATCCAATTTGATTGTGGATCAACCTCCTCTAGAGTGATGGGAGATAAGTCAGTGCCCAAAATTTGCGTGTGACAGAGGTGAAGGTTGTAATGAACATAAACAAGATCATTCAACCTTTGCATTGACAACCTATTTCACTTCTTGGAGTGTATGTGATCAAATATATTCCAATTGTGCTCACATCTTAAAATGTTGCATGGTTGGCTCAAGACACAAATTGCAAGCCTTTGAAGATTTGGCTCCTTAGCACCAAACCTTTCTCACCATGTATTTGAAATGAGAAGAACACAAAATCAATCTCATGTCTAACTTTGAGTTTCAATAGTTACATAAAAAAGGGAAAAGATTTAGGGTGTGAGGTCATTTTAAGTCTTAATTTTTCTTCTTTTTTTTTCACATTCAGTGGCCGAGTCTTCCTCTCGAGACTCATCAGGTTTGGCAAGTCTGACGAGACTTGCTGGGTACCTAGGTCACGAGTCCATAGGACTCGTTTCGTGCCATCCGCTTTGAGACTTGTCGAGTCTTGGTGGGTTTTGACAAGTCTTGTAACTATGATTGAAACCCATTGGAATTTTATAGATTGTGGCCATTGTTTTTTTAGCTTGTGGGGGCTTGGGAGCTAGCACCCTTACTGATGACAAGGTTTGTACCATGCCATGGTGGGGCTTGAGTAGAAGTGCTTATATAGTGCATAACAAATGATTATTTTTACATTACAAATAAAATTTAATTTAAATTAAAATAAATTGTACCTACATAGTGTTGTGTATGAAGGCTGCACTGCACCCCTAAGAATTACTTTTTGTTTTTTAGTTAATGCTTTGGCTTCGATTTGGATAATTTGACAAGGGTTCGTAGGATTGTTGGGCTGTTTGGATGTGATGGTAGGGTTGGATTTGACTCAAAATCTTCTAGAATAGAAGTGATTTACAAATGCCATTTGAAATTCCCTCTTCCAAACCCTTGCAAATCTTGCCATTAAAGCTTGATTTAGATCAAATGGTGAGCAAAACCAGCAAATTCAAAAGTTTTGGACTGAAGACAAGAGCCTATAAATGCAAATAAGTCAATTTACCCAAGAAATACCCTTGGAGAATCAGATCTACTTGTCCTCATTATCTAGAAAAGTATCAGCCCTATAAAATCATGGCTTTTACACAATGTTAGGATTTGTCATATACACAACAAATCTATTTAGGAAAGGACTAACCCTATGATATGATAGCTCTAATTCCGTGTTATAATTTTTCGTATACACAACAAATCTACCCACAACCTAATGCCTATGAGCTAATTAGAGAACCAATAAAATGAATAAAGATATCCAACATCAATATAATAGAGCAAATTGGAGCGGGGGCCCTAGCTTGGTTGGCTAAATCTTTCCTTTTGCAGGAGGTTGGTCACGAGGTCTAGTCTCCCCCACCCCCGTGGTACCGGAGGGCGTGTCGCGCCAGCTCCGCCGGTCATGTTAAAAAGTTAACCAGGCGCACTGCAATTTATAGGGGGTCGTGCTACTCGATTCCTGCAGTCTAAAAAAATTAAAATATAATAGAGCAAATTATAGAGAGTTAAATACAAATAATATATGTTTCTTGTGTCCATGAATCAAGGAGATAACATGTCCAAGAGGTCATGAGTTTAGTTCTCAATCACTCCTAATCATGAGGTGAGTTTAATTTATTCTAACTAAGATAGAGGTGGCCTTGGCTAAACAGAGTTGGCATCTAACTACCATCAATCAAGGATTTATGAGGCAGTGGTGGCACTTGTGTATCTTAAGTCAAGGTGAACACATGCCATTATTAGCTACCTACGTGAGAATATTTTAATATTCTTAATATCCTATATAAACTTATTAAGGTGTAATATTACATGACACCAACACTTTTGACTGATCAATATTATTTAGTATTTACTCATGAACTTTGCAATTTAAACGTTTTCTTATATAATAAGTAGAGTGAATTGCAGTTTTGTTGGATCCATTTTTTGGGCTTTCCAATTATAAGTATTTTACTATGCATTTTATCATTGAACAATGATTATTGATTGCTTGGATCAAATTCATTGGAAGAGATTTTAGAAACTATGCCTTTATCTTTGCTTTGTTTATTCTATAGATGTCTTTTGCTACTTTATTGTCATAGTTATCTGCTCTTTATTTCAGGTTCAATACCTCACCTGATGATGACTGTGGCCATTTAGAAGAATCTGATACTGACTCTGAGGATGATAGAAGACCCTGCTTTGAAGCTATTGCTAAAAATGCTGGGTCCCTGGATAAGGCACTTGAAGCAAGTGGGTTTACAGGACAGGCCCAGGATGAATTGGAAAAGGTAACATGATCTGTATATGATTTTTGGATGTTCAGACATTTTCATTGATTTAAGCCTTGCAGTTTCTGAGAAGATGCAACAGATTTTGTGACTAAGTCAGGATCTTATCTTTAGTTAATTCATCTATGTCTTTTTGTGTGAAGATCTATACTTAGCTTAGCTACATGGGATGAATATTTTTCATCAAGCTGTTGTCTTCCAGTGTCTAGTTGTCTTCAAATTTCTGTTCTTGCATTTTCTATTTGAGTCTTGAATATAAATTATGAGGAGCTAGATGCTGTCTTTTTAGGCTTCTAATTTTAGTTAAATTTCTTGCAGTTTGTGTTTGACAAGGTACACAATGATGACAAGACAAGTTCTGATAATGAGGATGATTCTGAAGAAGAAAATTCTTGCCACAAATCTGAACTCACTGGGGATATTACCAGTGGTGTTGATAATCTTTCATTGGATGTTAATGGAGATAATGAAATGATATCAAGTTGTGGACCAATTATAAATGATAGATCAAATGACAGAATGGATCCCGTTTCTGTCAGTAATGATGAATATGATATGGATCATAATATTGCTGCAGAAGATTCAAGTATTTCAGCCAGTACTGCAGGACAAGTATGATGCATTTATAATCTTATCCTTTCTAGTGGTTTTAGGGCTTCATGTCTTGATATTGCTACAATTTGGTGTTGATTCTGCATTTTATTAAAAAAAACTGCAATGGATTAAAAAGACAATCTCCTTTCCAATGAAGAGTAATGTAAATATGTCATGTGTTGCCCACTTTTATGCTTGTTGCCATATGTCCACTTTGTTCCCTATTCTATCAGTAGTCATTTTGTGGGCCATCTTTCTTCATTGTTTTTTGTGTGATGTTTTGTTTCCATTGACAATCTCTCTCTCTCTCTCTCCTTTTTTTTGGAAAAGATTGACAATCTCTTATTCTGTTGCATTTGTCTGGTATACTGGCAGGGCTATTTTTTCATTTTAATTTGAAGCATTATTGACTTATTGCAGTTTCTTTAGGTAATTGTTTCCCATGGAAGCCATCTACCTCTCGCTTTGCTTGAGTTTCTGTAGCATCCTGTTAAATATGCTCTAGCAAACAAGTCAAGCATTTTCCTGAATTTGCAACCATGTTTAATCTTTTAAGAGCTTGATTTGATTGACTTATCCTTTTGAGTTTTACTTGTTGAGAAATGTTAGAACATAATGTTATTAGGGGTCATACCCTCATAACATTTATACATTGTTTTAATATAATGTTATAAAGCCTTATATATTATATGCTTTATTAAGCATATCCCATGAAAAATAATTAGTCTAATAACTATAGATTATTGATTGTTAATAAATGGTAGTTTTGAATAGGTATGACTAATATCCCTACAGGTGTTTTGCCACACTTTCTCCTATATTTAAGGAGGTTCTCTCTCTTTGAGAGGTGTTAGAATTTGGATATCAACAGTGAATTCTATCACCATGCAGAAAAGGTATTGTTGGCCATGTGGAAGTAAGGTGAAGTGGTTCCTTAGGTTTGGTTTATGTTTTATAGATCATTTTGTAAGTGTTTTATAATAGAATGATGCTTTATGGGGTTTTTATTTTTTTACTTGGAAAGGTTTTCCCCATGTATATATTGTGTAATGTGTTTAATTTGTGTGCTTGTAATTCTCATTTTATTTATTTTATGATTATTTGTAATGATAAGTAACCTAAGATCCTAATTTCTAACAAGAAAAATGGCTCGTGGAAAGCTTACTTGGTCTGCTCCAGCTTTATCTTGGGTGCTTCATATATATATATATATTATTCAAGTCAAGGCTACCTTGATTGTTATTATCTTTTAACGTTGGCAACCTTTGACTGTGGCTGCTGTTTGTTTCCACTGAAATATGTTGCTTTCTGAATTGCATTAAGTATACTGTGTTTCTATTTGTTGCCATTTTATTAAGCAATTTTAATTACTTAATTACTTGATCTAGTAGCATTGCTGTTCGACTGCTGAAGTAAGGTTACTTTTGCATATTGCTTGTCAATACTTTATTTTCTATGCATGGTACATTGAATTGACTTTGTTCATGAGATTTATTAAAATGTTGGTTTTCAAGCAGGAAGGAGACCGTGGATCTGTTACAAGTGATGATGATTCTGAACTTGATAGACGCTTAGATAAGCAGAGACGGCGAGCAGTTGCAGCAGCCCATAGTGCTAAGGGGTCCTATGCCTCTAGAAATCATTCAAAGGACAAAGGTGGGCGGAGATCCCGTAATGCAAATATACAAATGAAATCTGCTTTTTGGTGAAAGGTGTTAGCTTCTAAGTCTAAGCTGGGGGAGGCCTGGCTTGGTATTAGATCTGATTTTTTAATGCAAGGAGATGTTAGGCAATTTCCTCCCCCTGTTATAGTTTTTGCGGCATGTATTAACTAGTTTGTTATTCTATTGGAGGGCAACAAGATGATGTTTTTTTTGAATGATATTAATATATTTGTTTTTCCTATGAAGCCAAGTATTTGAAGCCGCTCTTAATGCAGAAACCTTGTAGTGATTGTTCATGAAACTTGGCAGAAATGGTTTTACTCATGCATGTAAATTTTAATTTGCAATTTGAAATTTTTTCCTACATGCCAAGAAATGGATGCAGTTCTTATCTTTTGTGAATCTATCGCAGCAACAGTTTTACTTGTGCATTTAAATTTTTTGCTTATTTGAAATCTTTTTCCTACATCCCAAGAAGTAGATGGCTAGGTGGTGGTAGTGAGAGATCATCCAGTTTCTCACCCCAATAAGAGTATTAATGAGGATCTATTGTGTCTACTAGGGGCCCACTTCCATTCTGAGTGTCTATGTTATTATTTTCATTTCAATTTGCCTAAGTCGTTAATTTTAAAAGCTAGCACAACAAACTTATCTTGGGGAAGCATATATAGCACATGCGATGGTACCACTGCTGCAATGGCCGTGTGGTCCTAGAGATAAAGGGAGATGTTCGTGTGGCTAAGTTTTCTTGCCACATTGAAGGTGGCCATCTCTTCAATGCAGTGGCACTGGAGGTAGTGGAGGCCATGGGCACATACTAACCCAATCATTGGTATAAGGGGCATTCCCTCATGCTTAAGGAGAGTCTCAAGAAGCTCCACTGCTAACTGCACATTGAAATGTTCAATTTGAAGTGGTTAGAAATATATTCTTATTTCCTTTTATAGCTGAAAAAATTTGTGCAAAGGTTTGTTGTAATGTGTCCTCAACATGGTTGAACCCCTTAGAAGGGCCATTTTCCATGCAATGAAGTTCGTAATAAATGGTTGAAAGAGGGTATGCATCAGTTTCTAAGCATTTTTGGAATGTGCGTTTAACTATAAGAGATGCCTTTGAAGGTTGGTAGCAAGGGATGGGAAATACATAAATGTAGAAATTGGTTGTTGACCCTGGTGTAAAATGCACCAAAGAAAGTGAGCATTTTTGAGCTCAACAATGGTTTTCCACACCATGGAAAAGTGTTCGTTCCAAGTCAAAATTGTGGATTGTAAATTCAAATGCGATTCGATAGGATTATTAGATGTATTGTTAAAATACCTAAACTAATTGTTATATGGGTTTTTTGAATGACAGGAAGATTGCTTAACATATCAGAAATTTGTTACAATCTTAACTCGGGTAAAATTTGTATTAGGAGGCTGCAAAGTCATATATAGCAGCATTATACAATGTAATAGCTGTTAGGAATTACAAGCAGGAATAGAGGGATTCAAATTATCAATTATATGCAGATTGGAATAACACGGAACAAAAATA
>VDFB02372211.1:71281-97948 GCA_007258455.2 Sequoia sempervirens | reverse complement strand
GGGATGGGGTTGAGGATGGGATATGGTTGGCAACTTCAATCTCTCAATGGTAGTAGAGAGATTAGATTCTTTAATTTATCATCATCGATCATGAAGTACAATGATTGCTTGTTCACCCACATCAGATAAGAATAACTACTTCACTACTTCTTAAGGTAAGAGGTTCATTGTTTGTGTAATGTTGACCCAAATGTTGGACTATGTGTCAATGATTCAATTTAAGGTCTTGACATCAACATCTCCAACTTTCACCTTTGTGAGCATGTTCTTTTGAGCATGTTACTTAGCATTGAAATGATTGCAACACTTGTGCTTGTTGCACCACTTATTGGTCTTGGAAAATATGTTCTTGTTTGAAAGTAGTGATTTCCTTCGTGTGTTGGCTAGTTTGTGATCCACTTCTGCTTTATCTCCTCCTCAATATTTGAGGACCTTGTGTTGCCTTGACTCAAATGAGCCCAACCTGGTATAGAGCTTGTGAAAGGTGTCAATAAAGGCTTGGACAAATTGGTCATGCCCCTTCCTATTGCAAGTGTTATTTTTTAACATAGTGGTTAGTGTAAACATATTCACAGTAAAACTCATCCTTGAAGACTTCTAGGAATTTCTCCTAGGTTGGTTCAAATTCTTTTTGTTTTGGTCCTCCTATAGTGTGTGAGCTTGTTTCCACTTCTCGATAGGCAAGGAAGCCTTTAGGTTGACAATATTGACTTTGACAATCTTGATCATACCAATTATTTACAAAATTTATATCAATCTTACCCTTGGGTATTGGCACACCTAGCTTTACTTAAAACTTGGACAGAGGATGGGGGCTAATGGGACCACCTATTTAAGGATCTCTATAAATTGGTTGAATTGAATTTTTTATTAATTTGTAAGTGCTTCAATTTTGCTCTTGAACATCACATGCATCTCCTATCACATTGATTGGCCATCTTGGAACGGGATGGCAAGTACTCTAGTAGATCTTGATGTTTGATGTTGAAGCTCAGGTACTCTGATTGTGTATGAAAGTAGATGTGTGATGGAAAATTGCTTTATTACCATTGAACTGATGCCCAAGGTTAGAATCCTAGTGGACAACTCTCCATGTGATCATCTAAATGAGTTATGATGTATGCAAAATTTATTAACATAATTAAAGTGAATTTAGACATAGAGATATGAACTAAATAGAGAATATGTTTTATTCAACTACATGTTTCAGACATGGCATAGCCTTGTGAAATATGTCTAAACTATGTTCCAAATATATGTATATATAGTTTACAAAGATTCATGCCATGGGGACCAAAAGTCATTGGGAAATTGAACCATCTCCTTGAGAAGTGGAATTGTTTCCTTGATTGCCTACTCATCCCCCTAACAATTGTGGAGTGCAAACGATTCTTGGCATGTTATTGATGAGTTGACAACTGCCTTGGTTGGCATATAATGAGCCTCATAAGTGACACCTTGGTTGCCACATCAACTGTTTTGTTTGAAGCTTGAAGATGATGCAATAAGTAGCTTTGTGAATTATATGTTCTGGTCTTGCTAGAAGTTTTATTGAACCTTGTTGGAGGTAATGGTAGAAATTGTAGATTGTAGGTTGTTTTATTAAGACATATTTGCGGCGTAAGTGTTTATGTCAACAAAGTGTGCTATATTGTTGTTGGAGCTTGTGCAACATTTTCTAGAGAGAGGACATGGTTCTTTGTGTTTCGTAGAGCATATGAGAGGCGCTTTATTGTACTGTAGCCCTGAGAAGTAGCTCCACAATTACCACAGGACATGAGAATGCCTTGGGTGTTACTACAAATACCTTGCTTGCATATTCCTTTTGGGTTAAGGGAAGGGAGTAGACTTGTTTAAGTATATAGTACACACAATACAGTATATAGTTTCATAGAAAAAAGGCTTATTCATGTACTAGCCATGCAAAATATCTTCATTAGAACTTTCAAAATTAAAGAAACATGTAATAATTGTAAAACATAGGATACATGTTGAAGAAACCCATGATTGTTGAAGCATTCTTGGCAAAACCAAACCAAAACATTCTATTTTCTACAATAGAATGAGACTCTAATTGTTTAGGAGAAGACAAACTATCCACATAAAAAGTAAATGTAGGGCTAACATGCACTACATTCAAGATAACATAAACAACTAGGGGAAACTCAGAAATTCCTCTAGGCCAACATCATGTTCAAATTATAGTAATTGTTAAAAGGGCCCCTCATGGTAATTGGAAATCTACACTTGAAGGAAATCTTTGGATTCTTTGCTTGAAGAAAACTCTAGACAAATTTGCTTTTTACAAGCATTTTGGATTAGATATGTTTAAGATAAAACTTTGCTTAATTTCTTGATTTTTTCTAGATAAGCTTTGAAGTTTGCTTTTTAATTTCAAAATTAAGTTGTAATCCTTATATCCTATCGTAGTAAGTCGCATTTTATTATAGTGTTGTATGCTCAATTTGTGTTTGGTTCATTCATCTTCTCCTATGAGACATTAGAGTTGTATTTGGTGACATGTAATGTTTGGATGGAGAATTATAAATAGTGGCAGGTCTTCATTTTGATTACAAATAGCAAGGAGGTATAGGCTTGGGAGGTATTTAATTTTGCAAGGAAACCTTAGAGTGTGTTTGGTTTTGCAAGAATTTTGGGAATTTGTTTGTCTTGTAGGGGCTTGAGATTTGTTTGAATTTTTTGTGTTTAAGAAAAAAATATTCTAAAGGGAAAACTATCAAAAATTCGATAGAAATGTGCATTGCATGTATACATCCTTGATTTTTCAAAATGAACGAGATCCATTATTTAATCCTTATAGGGAGATCAATTACATGTAGTAGTCTTTTGTCACACATGTATAATGTTATTTTGTTTGAAAGCCTCAATACGCGTTGTTCATGATCCTTGGTGTGGACTATGTTGTTGTAAGAACAAGGGTGCCATTCATTTGGCTCCCTTTCGTTGACTACATCATAGTGTCTTGATGAACCAAAAAAACTAGTAAATATTCATCAATGTTGATTCCATTAATTATATTAAAGAGACCATTGAACTTTCTAACATCTTTTGTGCTCAAGTTACGAATCAAAACATGATCACAAGGAGAGAGGGCCTTGATTGAATTTGAAAAAATGCAATTGGGATTTTATTGTTATTGACAAAATTAGGGAATCACACATAGAACATCATGTCTATGTTTTCCTGTAAACCTAATTGTCATTAAAGATTCCTGGGTGATTATACAACAATTCTATTTATATTTTATATACTATGACTAAAACAATAATATAGTTTTGTATTAAATAATTGTGATCACACACAAAACATAATTTCCATGACATCCTTAAACTTAATTGTCAGTAAAAAAATTTATTTACTATGACTGTCACAATAATATTGTTTTGTATTAAATAGTTCTAATTAATAATTTTCTTTTTTTTATAGGTTTGAAGATAAGAAAATAAACAAAAATAATTAACATAAAGATTCAATGAAATATGGAACCTTTTACCTTGTTCACTCCTTTCTCCTTCAATTGAACTGAAGTAGAGTTTAACCCAATACTCCACTTGATGTGCTCCTTTAATGCGTTTATAGATTGAATATGGTTGCTTATTGTTGCATTAGTTTTGGTTTGCCCCCCCCCCCCCCGCAACCCCAATTTTCAAAATCATATATCACTCATTAATAGGTTGTCTAAGTCCAAGGGGTTTTTGAGTCTTCCTATGTTGTTACTACTCCATTTGAGTCCCTTAAATCTTTTAACACTTAGTCATTTTGCTTGAAATCGGCCTTTAAAGTCAATTTCAAAACTACCGTCGAGCCTCGACGAGGTTCTCACAACCCACCTTGGCTCCGATAAAGCTTCTGTCTTCTCAACATTCATTTAGTGCCTTCAAGAAATCAAAGTCTTTTTCTTAAGTGATGGTCTTAAAGTTGCACCCTCCCAAAAAAGGCTCTTTGAAGGAAATTGTAAAAAGAAAGAACAAAGCAACCCTTTCACTTGGTTTCAAAACTACTATTGAGAACCGATAAGGTTCTCACAACCTTGTCAGGATTCGACACCAAACGAAGAACTTCAAATCTTTCGTTCAGAGAAGAAATAAAGAGCAGTCTTTCAAATTTCAAAAAGCATTTTGTGAGTTGTGACAACTTTTCTTGGAAGTTGATGAGGTTCTCACAACCTCGTCGACATCCAATACATAACTAGCAACCTCCTATCCTCCAAAGGCTAACAAAAGAAGAAAGGAATAAATGAACAAAGTGAAGGAACACGAAAAATAAACAAAGGGAGTGATAAAGCAGAGGTCAACTAAGGTTTCGAAACCTTTGTCAAACTTTGGCGAGGTTTCAAAAACCAACTAAAGTGTCGACTCTTTTCCAAAAGGTAAATTTGAAAGTTGGCACCAGCGAAAACCACCTACCCTGCATTAATTGTTGTTAGAGTTGAGGGAGATGAATTAATGCTAATGTATATGAAGGGAAAAAGCCACCAAATTGAGACATTCTACACATTTGCAAATAGGAATCAAGGGCACAAAGAAGTAAAATTATGACGGATAGCGAGACCGAGGTGAAAGTAGAATTTCTTCATAAAGCCATTCTCAAAAAATATTCAAACGGGTAAGTGCACACTTCCAACACTCTAGTAGTTATTCCTATTTGGTTGTATCAAGCAAATTTCTAAAATTCTCAAGGGTTAAGATCAGGAATCCTAGGTGACACTCTACCAAAAGTTTCTCAAAGCTAGAAAATCAAAAATTGAGTTGAAATTCAAGAAAGATGAAGTATAAATATTTGGGATACAAGCACTTGTTCGATTTAACCAACACATTACCAGTGATTGACGATACTAGGCTAGGGCACATAAACCTTGGGGAATTCTAGGAAAGGGTAAATAGCGAGGATAGGGTCCCAATTACTCATAGGCTGATTGAAAGCAACTTACTTGAAGCAACTACCTTCCTCGTAGTTGTGCAGTACATAGATCTTTTCCTCGGGTGTATAAACCATTATGACCCTTAGACTAGAGAAATAAGAATGAAGGAAAATAATCTACTAATTACTCTAGATAGAGCCACCATCATGTTGGAAGTTTGTCATTGATATACTTGTTGGCAACATGAGCATGAATATATAGTATGCAGATACACTGTTGTCATTGATGTCAACATTGTGACTTGGTATGAAGATCAATGTGCAAACCAATTAGTGAAACATGAGAATGCATAAAGATGTTAGTCCAGTGCTTAGATGCAAGAAACCTTGATCCGGTGTAGACAATTGAGGTGACGATTGGCTAAGTGTCAAAACGTAGTTTTTAGTGTATAGGGCATCTAATATTTTGGTCCACATTGGTCCACCTTGAAGAATCTTGCTTGGCATAGTCTTTTGGTCCTTTGGTGAAGAAGTTATGAATGACAGTATATCGGGTCTACTAGTGATAGTGTTTGTCAGTGCTGAGTGTATGTTTTGATAAGTCAACACTTCACAACAAAATACAATTTTGACTTACGGATTTGTGGAAGTGTTTACAAGTGTCAGGTGCACCTAAGATCCAAGTGGCATGAAGTTTGGAGGTCCACGTGTTCATTTGTGGTTGATCAGTTGGTGAATTTTTATGTTAGGTCAATACCAATGTCAACCTAATATAATGAGAGTATTGAAGAGGCTAAGTATTAATATATGTAGTGTAGAAAAATGTATCCCTTTACATTTTCATACCTAATTTGGAATTAATATTAAAATGAACTTAATTATTCCTTAATTTAGTGTTCTAATATGTATTTTACATATTCACATTAAGTTTCAATCCCTATTAATTAAAATGGACTTAATTGTGCCTTATTTTTAGTGTTGTAGAGTGTACCCCTTTACACTTTCACACTTATTTAGGGCTCCCTTACCTAATTGAGGTTAATTTTCCTTAATTGGCCCCTTTAATTTAAATCGAATCTTAATTAATTGCATTTTTCGAAGAGGAAACCTAACATTCATTACTACCTTAACATAACACTTCTCATTGAGCAATGTGTGTCCTAGGTGAGTGACCTAGGACCCATTCGCCCATGGGTGAATGGATCCTCACTTAGACCTAGGATCTAAATTTAAATTATATTTTTGGTGGTATGTTAACATCTTCAAATCCATATTCAGATTTTGGCTTGTGATATTTGAATTTCGAGAAATTAATGTTACATACCTATAAATATAAGGTTATTTCACTATGTTCCACCTAAGATGATTTTCATGAGATCAAGAGCATTTCAAGAGAAATTCAAGACATTCAAGAGCAGATTTATTGAAGAATTATTGCAGCAATCAGGATCCAATTGTCATATCAGAGTCTTCTTACATCGTGCATGCTATTGTTGCTAATATGGTGATGTTGAGTTCATGATCCATTCAAGCACTTAAAGCATTGTTTCAAATCAAGTTTCAAGGTTCAAGATCCACATCCATTGAAGCCATTTCATGCAAGGTGCAGATCCACTTTCCAAGGTTCAGTCAAGGGTTTGGTGAGTTGTGACATTGAGTTGTTCATTCATCATTCCTTTCATGCTATTTTGTTTCATTTCAAGATTTGATTACTAAAAATGGGGTTTAACTAAGGAAAAACTCCATTCACCCAAAAACAAAAAAATTCCCCTCTGTGTGTTGCAAATTTGTAGGTTGAAGAAAAGTTGAAGATCTCAAAAGTGCAAAATTGCAAAATTACATTTGTTGTCACCTTTGTTGCTATCTCAGAGAAACTCATATACTAGATTTATTTCCGACTATCCGACTATGAAAATCAAGAATTTGGAAGTGCAGACACAGGAGCAGAGGACCCAAAAATAGATTTTGAAGAGCCCTACCCAAGACCCATTCGCCATAAGGTGAATGACTCCTTAGACAACTTTTGAAAACACCATTTTGTGAGAGGTACACAACATTTATCCCTTCCAGATCTGCCATAAACTTTGTAGGTTCCTCCAATTTTATGCTTAATCTACTAAATCCAAGTGATAGATTGCATTTTGGAGTTGATTTGCTAATTTTAATCTTTCTCCCCAAAGTGTTATTTGACCAAGACCCCCCATCCACACACACATAAAGGAAATTGCAAGATTCCTCAAATAATTCACTCACCTAAGGGTTGAAAGTGGATTTTAACTTGAGGGATCTTATTTCCTAAATGAAATAGAAGAATAGGTGGGTTCATTACACTCATTTTGCCATTTCTATTTATAGTAAGTTTGGTGAAACATTCCAAATTTAGTATAAAACCCTGTATGTGTTTGAACCCCCTAACCCATTTTTCTCTATTTCAATATGTTATAAGGGAGCTATTATAGGTTTACCCTAACCTATCTTATGCCCTACAAGTTTGAATTTAGGTATGAGTTGTGTATGTTGAGCTGACAAGTTATATTTTTACTTGATGTATCTAATTAGGCCAACCTAATTGATGTTATAGGTGTTTACGAATGTCATGGATATATATGTAAGTTCATTTCAATATTGTAGTGTGTGAACGCAAGTATTGTTGATATGAATTGTGTGAAAGTGATGCGAATGCAGAACAAAGCCAAGTGTTAGAGAAGAGTGATATGAAGTGTGTTGACTCTGTATATTGAGCTTCAGTTGAACTGTATTCCAACATGTTCTAGATGCATTTGTAATAGTTCAAATTCTAGCAATGAGCCACCCCTTTTCTTCTATATTTTCTTCTTTCTATGGACAGTGAGTCCACTAGGACAATGAGTCCATGTACAGTGAGCACTTATATAATATCTTATAACTGGTTATAATATATTGTGAGCTAATCCTCACTGTGGTTTTTCTCTTTTGGGTTTTCCACGTAAAAATCTGGTGTTCATGTGTTATGTGGTTTTGATGGATGTTTTCATGCTTTCCTTTCTTATTGAAAATTGAATATGCTATGTGGAATGAATGTTTAAATGTTTAAGTGGTTTCATAGAATACTAATTCACCCCCCTCTCAATATTCTGTGTCTTCAACAATTGGTATCAGAGCTTGATTCCTTGGAAGAAACTTAACCGCTTGGGGAAGTTCTTGGAGGTTGAACATTGGCTCTTAGAAGATATCCCACTCCTTTGAAATAAATTCTTGCTTTTAGATTCACATAAGAAGATTGCATAGTTGATATGAATGGAGAACTTGAAATTTCCCTTGAAGATCTGAAAAAGGACTTAAGGTGAAAACAAAGATCTGAAAGAAAATGTCAAAGAAGTAGATGAATGCATTAGAAAGTTGAGGGAGGAAATAAAAGAATTCAAAGAAAGAACCAAGGAGGTTAATGAATAACTGAAGCAAGCAAATGAAACAATTACCAGTTTGAAAGTGCAAGTTGAAGAAGGAAAAAGAGTTGAAGAATGCTTGAAAGCTAAGATGAAAAGAAAATTTGAAGAAGGGTCAAAACTTGAAGAATTTGTGACCTTGAGATCAGATCTTGAAAAGAAAATTCGAAGAAAAATTTAAGAAAAGCACATCTATGCTTGATGAAATGATTGCAAAACAGAAAGGATCTAAAGAAAAAGAAGGATTAGGGTTTGAGAAATGTGAAAGCTCAAAGATAGATCAAACTCCAAATTAGGCTGAAAAGGACAATGAACAAAAGAAGATTGAGGACAAGAAGAGTAATGGCAAGCAAGTCCGGAATCAAAGGAAAGACTTCAAAAGACCTCTAATTAGACAACCAAATGCACAAAGGTATCCATCGTTTAATAGTTTTTGTTATTCCTGTAATAGATTTGGACATAAGAATGTAGAATGTAGAAACAAAATGAATCAAAATGTTCCATCTTTTCCTGATCAATGTTTTACATGCAAAATATTTAGACATAAAGCTAGTGAATGCAAAAGTTAAATGATGAATGGCTAACAATGGTACGAGGTTTCAATCTTTCAATGGGTACTGTTATGCATGCAATGGATTTGGGCATAAAGATAATCAATTCAGATCCAAAATGGGTGGAAGTAAGCTTGTTCAAAATGATGTCACTTGTTACAATTGCAATAGACCAGGACACATTTCTAAATTTTGCAGAAGCAAGAATGTGAAGAACAATCTGGTAAAGAAGAATGATCTGGTAAAAAAGGTTGGTATAGTAGAAATTAAGAAAGAGATGGATAAGATTTGGAGAAAGAAGGAAGACAGTGAGAATAAAACTGAGTCTGTATTAGCATTTGGTGCAGATGTTTCCTCCGGAAACTAAGTAGAAAGTTTTGGCTTACGGGGAGCATTAGTAGATCTTTTATCTTGTGCTAAGAGGAATGGTGCTGATACTTCAACACATTGGAATAAGGTGTAGGTTGACATAGTAAACCTATTGGTCAAAGAATCGATGCAAAATATTGAGTTGCAGAAGTTTGCAAAGCATTTGAAGTTGATTGTGCATATAGTTAGGGTTTTTATCAACTTTTTAAAATGTACATTCATTGCGAATTAGGTCAATTTAAAAGGGTTTTTAAGTGACTACATTTAAACAAAAATTCATTTGCAAACGATCATTTGAGGAGAGCAGAGCAGTGAAGGAGCGAAGTGAAGTGTTTGAATAATTTCAAAATTTCTTGCGTGGGAAACCCTAACCAGAAGGCGATCAAAAGTATTTACAGTTATATCTTGCGCTAAGTTTTTAGAAGTGTTTTGAAGTGTTGAAAATGTATACACCAGAAGTAGTTAAAGTTGTAGATTGTCCCCGACCTAAATTTAAACAAAATCCTGACAAATCCCTTGTGGATGATCCAGATGGTGCATTTTCGCACATCCCATATGGTGTTCTACACATAGAATACATAAGGGTATACATTCATGCAAAGTTGGAAGAATATGATCATTGTAAATTGGGTGATGTGTGGGTTAATGAACTCACCAGAGATGACTTTGAGCTAAAAACAAAATTTGAGAGCTTGGCGTCCAGAAGAAGCTCAATGTGTGGAACTATTTCCCTAAATTTGACCGCATTGATGCATGGGTAAGGTTCGCCCTAAGCATAATCCATGATAAATTTATTTGGCTTGATATACCTCACTTGATCAATAAAGAGGCGATTAGGGTTGTTATGGGTTTATGTTCAACTATATTAGATTTGGTGGTTAAGTCAGTGAAGAATGAGGTTTTTATGGAGTTAACTGGTGCAAAGTATTATAAGAGGGCCTTGATAATCAAATATATTAGGAATTCGACAGTTAACTATGCCTCAATGGTGATCGGCTATAAATTATACTTCACTAACATAGAAAATTTTGTATCAGGAAATGCAATTAATACAACACATGAGATGCTTGTGAAGGGTGTAGATTATGATTTGTGCAAGTTGTTGAGAGCACAATTGATTGAAAACTTGCGAAATACCAAGGACTCAAAGTACCCCTTCAAGTTTGGTACTTTGATCATCTATTTACTGTTTTACTTCTTGAATGAGGCTCTCCAAACAAAGAATATAGTTTGGTTCAAGGACAAACCTGTGGCACATCAAATCAGACACCGCCTAAGGAGGTTAGGTGATGCAAATACACAAGAAAAATCATTATGGGGATTCTTTAAGACCTTTCAAAAGAACATGCAAACAAGAGAAATGATTCCCTTAAGCATGGTATAAAAGTACAAGAATGCCATCACATTCTTGGTGACAAAGGATAGTTGCATCATACAAGCTATTGAGCCTAGGATTGTTTGGATCCCAGAGATGGGATATGAGATTACAAAAGAAGAAATCACCGGTTCAGTAGAATTTATGCTGAGCAAACCTAGAGACACCTCTAAGGAGAGGTATGACACGTATGAGGAGAAGTCCATGAAGGTGCATATAGATCAAAAACAAAAACAAATATCAAAAATAGTTGAGAAGATGACTGCACAAGTTGTGGAGGCAAAGAGCCTCACAAAGGAGCAAGTAGAGAAATCCAAGACCATGTCTGGCCCTCTTGGAGGCTCATCTAGTGTTAGGAGATTTGGTAGGACTCAACTACCACCTCTCCGGTGGCTCCCAAGTCCTCCGGGACAATGCCATCAACCAGTTGAACGAAGAGAAAGGAGCTAAGAACTTCAGAAAAACAAACAAGCACCCTTGTAAAAGAAAAGTCTACTCCAGTTAAGCAACAAATTATGCCTATAAACGAAAAGGCAGCCCCGAAAAAGCAACAAGGAGCTCCTCAAAGGAGAAGAATAAAGACAAAAGAAACAAGGGATAAATACTTGGGAGTGAATGTTGATGATGAAGAAAAAGAAGGACCACAATTGGTCTGGAAAAGGGAATATGACGCTTCACAAGGAGAAGCAAATGCAAAGAAAGTAAGAACTGATATTGTGCATACAGATGATGAGGCAAAAGTAGAAAAGGAAAAACAAGCCTTTATGTTTCACATGAGAGAAAATAAAATAGAGTCCGAAAAAGAGAAGTCACCGGAAGATAAGAAAAAGAAAAAGAAGAAGACTTCGGTAAGTAAGCATAGCCCTATGAAGTTAGATGCTTTGTTTAATGAAATTGTGGAGCAGGAAATGTTAAAAGAGACCATTGCATTGTATACTTCTACAAATGATGTTGAAAAGGCAACAATAGAAGAAGCAATTGTCAAGTATATAGTTGCATTTGTGGTCAACATGAAGAACATAGAAAATCAGTTGTCTAAAGAATTAAGGAATATATTATATGTTAGAAGACAAGAAGCCATTGATGAAGAAACAAAGTTAAGATCTTTTGCTTTGGAGAAGATTAGTGCACCCCTCTCAGATGAAAAGAAAGCTACATTGGCTCAACTGTACAATAAGGAGTTTTGAACAAAGCAAAGGGTAACTACCCTTATGAGCAAAGATCATAATGATCTTGAAAGGCTCCGAAACGAAACCATGGAGAAGGTTGCAGATTTGGAACAAAGATTAGGACTAAATACAGATAGAGAAGAGAAGATACATGATGATATGCTTGCTATGAAAATCATTACACTAGAAGAAGCACAACAAGAAGATGCTCAATACGAGCATGGAACAAAAGAGGAGAATGTGCAGAATTCTACTCTTCTGAATGTGGAAGAAAATGTTGCAGAAGAGAATGTTACCAGTGGTGAGAACACTACAGAAGAAGGTATTGTTGGTGATGCTCCTCTAGTGGGAGAAAATAGCACTATAGAAGTAAATGTCATAGAAGCACAGAAGGAGGATACCTCTTCAGGCCATACCTCCCCTCCTCCAGAACAAGAGAAGAATGTAAAGGTTGTACAAGACAACTTAGAGACAAATATGCCTCCGGATAACACTGATAAATCTGTTGATGATGAGCAGAAGACTGTGAATGCATTTGGTACTGAAGAGAAGAAGGATGATGAAGAGCCTAAAAATGCTGAGAAGACTAATGAAAAAAAAGCAAGATGCAACATTAGTGATAAGGAAAAGGCTTTGGAAATGAAGGATGCAGAAGATAAAGCGAAGATGGTTGGTGAATCTTCCGATACCTCCAAAGATTCATTGAAGAACTTGTTGAGTATGCAACTCTAGTTCTAGCCAGTTGTGTCTGCCCAGCTACAACTTCCAATGCAACAAGGGTGGGTTGATATGGATAAGATTTCTCCATTGCACAAGCTACAATTAGGTGATGCTTTCCATGCCTCTTCTTAGAAGGAAATTTTGCAAACTCATTAGAAGAGTGTAGAGCTTATTGATGAAGTAGTGAAAGTACTAGAAGAGAGCATACTCGATGAAAGCATATATAAATCTTTGTCCGGTATGGAAAATTTGAAGTTTTTGCTTGATTCATTTAAAGAGTATTCTAGTGGTTTGAAGGAAAAACTGGAGAAAGAGATAGACAAAAAGATGAATGATAAGAAATTAGTGGACATAATAGAGAAGTGTGCCACCACGCAATTAATTTCAGAATAATCTCAAAGATGTACAAGATTGTGTTGTGGAAGCCAAGGTATTGTTTCAATTTTGCATGAAATGAACCAATTCCATGAAGAGTTTTGAGGATGAGATGGACTACATTGAATCCTAGATTGATAAGGCGTCTGGTGCCTATGATCCGACAGTTGATGCAGATGGAAGCACAAGGTTAACAATTGAGAATCTGCACGAGTAGTTCTTCCAATTGCAAGTACAAAACGAGAAGATAATTATGCAGTTTGGACATCTTAGGGATCTGTTGAATGCTAAATTCACACCTATCTCTAGTGCCCTGATGAAATGAAGTTAAATATAGTACCCAACACTATGGATTATGGTGAAGATCTTATGGAGTTTGAAGCTCAGAGCCGCATGGTTGGAACAAATAATAAGTAATGGGAAGAAGGCAAGAAAGTTTGACAAGCACACCTTGCAAAATTGCAAGTGTCAAACACTTCTTTTGGTGAATGGTGTAAATTTCTTTCTTGTTATACATTTCAGATTTCTTAGATATACTTCACCATATATATGCGTATGGTAGAGAAATTTTTTTGGTGAAATTTTTGTTTCGATTTGATGGATAACATTGTTTGCGGAAGTTAGTTGCGTTTTTGAAAAAAATTACTCTCATTCATACATGTATATATCAGTCAAAGGGAGTGTGTATGTTATCCGGTAAAGAGTTTATGACTAATCTCAAAGGGAAGAAAGAACAAAACATATGTATGCACCCTTTTCCCTTGATGTCAAAGAGGGAGAGTAGTTTTGGAGTGAAATTTTTGCATGTTTCCATCAATGAAAAAGGGGGATATTATTGGAATTCTGTCATTTATATAATTTTGGCAACATGAGCATGAATGTGCAATATGTAGATACAGTGTTGTCATTGATGTCAACATTGTGACTTGGTATGAAGATCGATGTGAAAACCAATTAGTGAAGCATGATCATGCATAAAGATGTTAATCCAGTGTGTAGATGGAAGAAACCTTGATTTGGTGCAAACAGGTGAGTTGAAGATTGGCTAAGTGTCAAAACATAGTTTTCAATGTACAAGGCACCCAGTATTTTGTTCCGCATTGGTCCACCTTGAAGAATCTTTCTATGTAGTTCCAAGGAATTTTTTTTGGATGTTAGAGGAGTCTGAATCCAAAGTTTCATGTCTTTTGGCCCTCTAGTGAAGAAGTTATGAATGGCAGTATATCGGGTCTACCAGTGACAGTGTTTTCCAATGCAGAGTGTATGTTTTGATAAGTCTGCACTTCACCGCAGAATACTATTTTGTCTTACAGATTTGTGGAAGTGTTTACAAGTGTTAGGTGACCTAAGATCCAAGTGGTGTGAAGTTTGGAGGTTCGTATGTTCATTGGTGGTTGATCAGTTGGTGAATTTTGATGTTAGGTCACTACCAGTGTCGACCATATATGATAAGATTATTACAAAGCTTAAGTATTAATATGTTATAAGGGAGCTATTAGAGGTTCACCCAACCTATCTTATGTGCTACAAGTGTGAATTAAGGCACGAGGTGTGTATGTTGAACCAACAAGTTATGTTTTTCTTGATGCATCTAATTAGGCTGACCTAATTGATGTTATAGGTGTTTGCGAATGTGATGGATATATATGTAAGTTCATTTCAATATTGTAGTGTGTGAACACAAGTATTGTTGATATGAATTGTGTGAAAGTGATGAAAGTGTAGAACAAAGAAAGTGTTAGAGAAGAGTGATATGAAGTGTACTAACTTTGTATATTAAGCTTCAATGGAACTGTATTTCAACATATTGTAGATGCATTTGTAACAGTTCAAATACTGGCAGTGAGCCATCCCTTTTCTTCTTTTTGTGGGAAGTGAGTCCACTTGCAGTGAGCACTTCTATAATATCTTATAACCGGTTATAATATATTGTGAGCTAATCCTCACCATAGTTTTTCCCTTTTTGGTTAACTTTCCATGTAAAAATCTGGTGTTCATGTGTTATGTGGTTTTGATGGATGGCTTTCCTTTCTTACTGTAAATTGAATATGTTATGTGGAATGAATGTTTAAATGTTTAAGTGGTTTCAAGGAATACTGTTTCACCCCCTCTTAGTATTCCAGGTGTTCAACACATCAATGGTTCTTTTAGTTGCCTTAAAGAGAAATCTATGCATACTTTAACTTCACCTTGTCACAAGGTTGTTTTAGTGAGAAGAAGGGATATTATAAAAATATCATTGTTGGGGAATTGTTTGCTATTCACAAGAAGGGAAAGTCACAATTGCCCAAAATTTTGCACCTGCCACATTTCAAAAATGAGATTTCAAACATCGTCATATTATTGCATAGATTGAGGAATAGATGTTTTTCTTCGTACAAATCATTTGTTGTAGGCAAGAATACCTAGATTGGGAAAATATCATCAGTGACATGCTACATGAAATAATATCAAACTTTGTCGTCAATAAGTTTTTCTACATGTCTTCATACCTTTTTTATGCCCTAGCATGTACTAGTCCATGGCCAGGACTTTGATCTATTAAATATTTTGATGATCAAATTCAGATATAACTAATACCCTAATGTGTAGTTGGAAAGAAAATTTCATGAGGGTGAATGATTATTTACCCTGAGAATAGTCGAGGAATTACAAGGACATCTGGGCGAAATGATTTCTTATAAAGTCATTCAATTGATAAAAAAGTATGGCAATTATTTAATTCAGTTCCAGAGGTTCACCTCAGAGTAGGAGGATATGATAGTCTCCCTCACAAGTTACCTAAGTATGCAGAGGACAAGTTCATCCTCATTGAAATTTATAGGCAAGTTGTAGAGGTGAAGAAGAGATGTGTTGAGATGAAGAAAGATGGCATCTAATTCCCCATTGGTCTTGGATATTATTCATGCATGTCTCAATTTAATGCCCTCAACATCAAGAGGGATATTGTGAAATATAGCATTTCTACCTATGACATGAGGTTCTCATTTGACAGTAAGAACTTTGTAAAGTATAATTTGCAGCTTGGCGTCGGATTCCATCACATTCCTCATATGGAATATTATTGGGTTGATTGCTCTAATGACTATGAAGTAAGGAAGAGAAATTAGATGAGGATGACTTTGAGACAAATTATTTCATTAAGATTGGGTTGGGATATTGATGGGTTGAAGATGATGAATTTTTGACTTGGTGGACCTAATCTACATCAGTCACAAGTAGATGCAACCCATGGTGCCAATTGATCGGAGCCTCATAGAACCTAAGGACCTTGAGACTAGAACTGCCATAGTCCTAAAAAGAACTCAAATATGGCTTGCAAAGAAAAAGAGTGAGGTTTCTAAGGTGCAACCTAAAGGAGGACAAAATATAGTAGAATGGGTTAACCCTAGTCAAGTAAGGACCTCTTCATCAACCATAGTGTCACCTCCCATATGACAAACAACTATACCAGGTAGAAGTGGAGATGGGGAAGAGCCTCTAGAGGGGAGAAGGAGCCCTAAGAAGCATGTGGTGATGGTCCACCAAAAGACAATGGAGTGGAGAAGCAAGCATAGAAGGACAAAGAGAAGGAAAAGGAAGGAGATAACAAACAAGAACAAGAAATTGAAATAATTGATATTAATCCCTTTGAAGCACAACCAATCCCCACTCAGATGTGATTGAAAAAACTGCACAAAAGGGTAAATCTCCTCCCTCCTTTCCCTTTAGTTTGCAAAGTGTAACAAAGACTCCTCATTTAAGGAGAGCACTCCATTTTTCATCACTAGACTATTCATCTCAAGTCATTGGTACTATCTCCTCTCCTTCATGGTTGGAGAATGTTGTGCATGTTTTGCACACATGCCCCGCCGAAGGCAGGGACCCCTCTCTTTGCTCCTAATGGGTTATTCTTGCTCTCGTGCGAGCTATTTCACCCTCGTCTTGCTTTGCGCACCCCTGTTTCCAAGCCTAAGTTGGTCATGAGAATTAAAATGATTCAAATACCTTTGGCCAAAATCACCAACCCAAGTTTCACCAAGTTGTTTGCTTTTGCAGGCTAGTTTCAGTGAGCTTTCATTTGCTTTCTACCCGGCATCCATTTACCCTTGCATACTCGCGTTTGCGGGTTTCCCTACGTTGTTTGCCGTTGCATTCCCCCATTTTCCTTAGCTGAGTCCCAACATCCACCCGGCCCGCTGACCCCGCATTCACCTTTGTTGATGCGTCCTTCGTGCTCCTCAAACTCGCATTTGCAGGTCGCCCCAAGTGGGACTTCGTTCTCGTTTCACTGTTTCGTAGCGGCCGAACTTTGGCGTTTGCCTGCTGGGTGGGCCCCGCGTTGTGTCCTACCATCCTTGTTATTACCATCGCCTAAGTGAGCCCGATCCGATACAACACAAGATTTCCTAATACCTAAACGGTCGCGAATCCTTGCGCATGACAAATCCTTCATGTCGTCCCACCAGGCGGGACTTGTATACATTGTTTCCTCGAAATTAAATCATAAGATTGCAGTGAGCTATTAGGTTTGTGATTGTTAGCGGGTCCACCCTTGCAGGCCGCCTCCTCCAGAGGGTCATTACCCTAACGTCGTTTCATAATGGTAGAGCTTCGTTGCCTCTCTGCTTTGCAGGCTCGCAATCCTCTACCGTCGTCCACCACTTGACCATTCCCAAATGATATTTAGGTGGTACACTCATAGGTTTCGTGGATGACCTATCCTAATGGCCTCTTCACAAGCGGCATGATTGCCTCTAACCTCTACATCCTTCTACCTAAGTGCAACATCAAGATGACTATGTAGTAATTGCAAGTGATAAATTATAAGCCAAAGGGGGAGGCGATTATTGAAAATGGCGTCGCACATTAAGACTATATTTTGCAAATGTAACGTTCAAAGTAGATGCTGGTGGTTGTTTTGAGTGCGGGGTCCACTCTTGGACTTCCATCCATCCAGTGTCCGTCATCTTGAAACAACCTACCTTCAGCATTGCCCCACGTTCCTCGACCCGCATCCCCTAATGGAAATTACCCTTGTGGGATCCCGAGTGCAGGGCTCATTGCTCCAAACGCTTTTATCTAAAGACATTCCTATGCCACCTACCCACATTCCTCCCCTCGGCGGAAATCTAATGTGTGGGATCCGCCTTTACCTCTGTCGTTTGTTGGCCGACAATGTGATTTCTAGTTCAAGTGGGTGGGTTTGAAGGTGACGTCTATTCAAAGTTTTTGTGATCTGGCTGCGAACCGTGGGACAACGATTGTTCATGATACAAGTAAGAAAACTACGATCTGTGTGTGGGTGATGTGATAGGAAAACTCGACCTTAAGGGCCACATCTACTATTAATCCAGGCCTTTCTTTTGAGACGAAAGTGGGTTCCAATAGAAAATAGTGTATGCATCCACCGACGTGGGGGACTATCAAGGAAGATGTGGGCGCATTTACGCCAGATGCTTCATGGCACGCCAACCTTAGTTTATGAATTGAGGTGGAAATGTGAAGAACTCGTGGAGTGGCGGGAAAACGTTAGTATTATTCTACTTCCCACAATACTTGCAAGAACGACCCTATTAATTGAATTAGCAAGCGACATAGGAGTATGACTGACCCACATCCGCTTATCCGTGACCGTCCTCTCCTCCTCAGCCATTGTCTATGCAGGTTTCGTCCTTCGTGACGTCGTCGTCTCCTCGCTCGTCACCGGCGACAACTTGTAAACAGCTTCCCGCATCTCACGACCTAGGACAGGCTTTCCATCAGAGAACAAAAGGAATCAATGATGGTGAGCTTATCAATGGTGTTGCACAGGTCGAGTCCACTGATACATGAGCAATGACCAAGCAAAATTCGCATTGGAGGTGCTTGGTAGTAAGTTCGTCGGGTTATGAAGAATTAATTCCTTGAGACTGAATATTCAATACCATGAGATGTCGGCTCTCTGAATCTTTGGCGTGCTTGGTGCAAAGTTTCACGAGATTTCTAATTCTAGTGGGCGGAAGATAGAGTGTATACGCAGAGGAGATATCAAATGGATAAAAAGTGGCAAATGGCCTCCTCTACGGGTGACGACCTCCTCTCCATGGTCGAAGCTTCCAATGCAGATTGTCGTTTCGGCAAGGCCGACTCTCCAAGTGGCAGTGTTGCTACCACCGCCCACATTCACCCTGTCGATGGCTACTTTCCTTGCGGGGTCTACGCTTCCCGTGGCTGCCTCGTATGCGCATAACGTATATCATGGTCGTGGGACCCGAAGCTCGGGTCTCTACTCCTTTCGCGTCGCTCTTGTTGCGGCACCCTCTGGACAGCTCTTCGTGGATGTCGTTCCATGTGCTCTTGCCTGGCCTCCTATCACTTCGGCCATCACCGTTGTGAAAATGACATTTTGCCCATGTAGATTCTTATTAGTTAGTAACCGTGGCTTCAATCGGGCGATCCTTAATACTGCTGGTGTCACGATTTCAAGAGGATGTGGAGGCTACAACTCGACTGGCCAAATTTAAACAATGAAATAGATGCCTGGCCTTATAGAACAAAGAAAGGAGAAGGTTTCACCATAAAGAAATAAACTCATTATTTGGCATTAACACAACGCATCACTGAGAACAAGAACGACGATAAAACCATTACAACTTCCTTAAATTGTTGATCGTCCTTTCATCTTTATGGGTGGTGTTGTTGGCCCCTTAGTACTGAAGCGAGGAGAAGTGTTAATGACTTGCGGGGCCTGCGGGGTGAGGGTTTGTTTGTCTCTAGCTGCCGTGTGAACAACATTCCAATTGCGGCACCTCGCATCCTTCGACCCGATGGAGGCCGTAAGTGCGGGTTCGACATCCTCAAGGGATGTCCGACTTAGCTATGATCATAACGACATTTCTACACCGTCTTCCCACCTTTTCCTGCCCGTGCCCTCACCCTCATGGACGGTCCTCATGAATAATGCTCCCACAAATAGCAGTGGAGTGTTAAAAGAGAATGATATCACTTGGTATGGAATATTGATCATGAAGGCTATTTAGAATGATATTCTTGCGGGAAGGGAGTGAAATGTCTGCGATGACAATGAAAGAACAAACTAGCAGAGTGATGGTCGGTAGGCTCAATGAAGGTTTCAAGGGACTCTTGTCTCGTCACCGGGCGCCTTCCATAGAATTTGACGTGCTTATTGCATAGCACAATTTTGATTAAAGGAAACAATCATGTTTAGGAGAATGTAAGGTCCCTCCTTGTGTCTGCGAGTAATGTTAAACTTGCATATGATCTCTTCAAAGAATTTATGAATGAGGGACTAAGCGATGGCTATTGGGGTAGAATAAACATGTATGAAGGCATGATAGCTGAAAAGAGACGAATGCAAGTACTATGAGAGGCTAATGAGGATAGGGAAGAAGGAAGTATTCACTGCCACAACGAAAATATGGGCTCACAGGTGACTCGTCGTGGGGATTGGGGTCATCTCCGCCGTGGCCAAACGACTTTACCTTCACGGACACCCGACGTGCGGACCTCGACTATTGGTTTGTTGTGGGCATCGACCGCTCTTGTTCTCTCGGGGCGTCGTCCTAGAAACGGCCTGTAACGCCTCCCCTCCCATGCAATGTTACATGGTTCTCTTTTCACACCAAGGATCGCGATTATATATATATATAGTGACTCCATGTGCACTCTTATGCAAAAGCTCCAAATGAAACAATGTCTCATAAATGGTAGATGGGGATAAAACATAAAGGTTTTCTTTGTACCAAGCTCCCGAGATTCCAAGCCTTCACAAAGGACGCACACAAAACTGAGTGCATGGATTCACTTGGGTTGATGGTATGAACAAATCGGTGCAATTCAAATAAGAATGAATACTGGACTAAGAAACTAAATGGGGCCTGCAATAGGTTGTTGCTTTTGGAATATCCGTTGTACCTTGGTGATATCTTTTTATTCCATGTATTAATATTTGCACTATTAATGGAATTTAAATTTCCTTGTCAATATGCTAATTGTTCAGCGTCACTTATAAGTACGATTTGACTATTTGTTGTTAGAATTGCTTGTAGGTGTATACGTGACAAGGAGGGGTCCGAATGCGGGACCAACAACTCCAGTGCACTTACCTGAGGGTTCGTACCTGAAAGAAGAATGAAAGGTGACCACGAGGAGAGGAGACCAATCTGCAGATGAATGAATTGTGTTGCGGGGTGGAATTCAAATCAAGGATAAGGATTGGGGGTCATTTGTTGAAGTTGCATGTGCCGACCATAGAAAAATACTAAAATAATGAGGATTGTTGGAAAGGGGAAGTGAAGTCACAAAGAACATGACTCAGGCAAGAGGACTGTACGCCAAAGAAATGATAGCTAAAGGTCACCCGTGGATACAAACTAAGAAGAAGATCTTAATTCCCAAATAATTCATCTAAAAGGAAGCCCAAACAATAATCAACTCATTAGGAATGATAGACAAATGAATGACAGTGTGCCAAGAAGAAACAATGACAAGAAAACAAAGGTTGTTTACCAAAGTGAAAAGAGGTGAGAGTTGTCTTGCCTTCTCCTCAATCAATCGTGATCCGTTCAAAGTCATCTCGTCAAATCAAGGGGCAACTAACCCATTCCACAATGATACAAATCTACAAATGGGATGCACTTGATTGGCTAAGGAAGGTTGCAGTTCCATCAGGAAGAAGGTAGCCTTCAGGTATCCTCTACTACAATGAAAAGGGAAATTTGATAAATGACAAAGTGCTACAACACCTAGGCACTTAAGGACAAAATAGGAATGAGACAAAAGATGTATTTTAAATTGTTGGATAATGGGGGGTAGCTGAAACCCTAGTGTAAAGAAAATCTCAGCCACATAATGTAATTCAATCCTGACCGTTCATTTGGGCTTTGGAAAACTATAAATAGGAGTCCCCCCCTCATTTGTAAATAGTTGGAGAACTGGTGTAAATACATTCTGCAGCAATAGAAAGAAACATTGCATTGCATGATTTATGGGTGTTCCTTTTGAGCTTGTTGATTATGTGTGCATGGTTTTACTTCCCTATTAGTTTAGTTGTTAGTTTCTTGAGTGGAAGTGATGATGGTGTTTGCTGTTACAGAATTTGATGAATTTATGGCTCATGCTTTTTGTGGTTTGTCGATGATAAATCACTTTGTAAAGCTAGTATGAGCTTATTCACTTCATTGCTGCAACTTAGTTCAATTACATGTTCATGATGTGTGTATGTAATCTGAAAATCTGTAGTCCTTAGAAGATTGCACTGGTTTTGTGTAACTGTAGCTTCCTCTTGGCCAAGCAAAAGCCAGTTTAGGGAGTTTTTCTACTGTAGCAGCCTCCATGATCACTGTTCATTCATAGTTTCAAATCCAGAAACTTCCTCTCTTCCCTTCCCCTTTTCCTTTTTTTAATAAGTAACCTAAGCTAAGGTTCATTGCACATTGTAAAGCCAAATCTGAAGTTGAATTGTGAGTTCTAGACTATTTTTTTGAACCTGCAACAACTGAGCAACAATTTCTACATCCTAAGAACTCCATTTGCAGACCCAACTTCCCATGCTTTGTAACTCATCTGTAAGTCTGCCTTATGATTCTAGAAAATCACATGAATCAACTGAGATATTCCAAGCACTGTCAAGACTTGACATTAGAGACCTTGGGATAGTGTTATGCAATTTGATTGTGGAAGATTGTCTTTCAAGAGAGGTGATGCACTTATGCATTACCTGTGTTGAGAAAGTGCATAAAAAACACATCAATAGAGAACACATTATCTAAAAAAAGGAAGACAATATCAGTTAGTCTTCTAGATGTTAACATAGCGGGATAATATTGAAAAGATCTCCCAAGCCTAATAAATTAAAGACCACATCAAGGTTAATGGAGCACAATGATTTTGGGCACTTGTTTATAGAAATTGCACGCCCCTCCACACAAAAATAACCTAGTTAAGCTATTGTAGCTAACTACAATATGACGAAGGTATATTTGGGGCCCCCAAGTAGGGATGGTGATATTCACAATTTTTCAGGTGACTTCCACAAGTTTAGTTGAGAGGATTGAAAAAGATAAACGAGATAAAAATGAATTGAAAAAGGTAGCAGAATCACTTACAAACTACCTAAAGTCATCAGATAAGGTAGTGTATAGGGTATAGGGATGAGGGTTGATGGTGTGGGGTTTATGGTTTAAGGTATAGGGTTGAAGGTTGAGAGATAATGTTCAAGGTTGAGGGTATAGGGTTAAGTATATTGGGTATAAGGATTAGGGTTTAGAATATTGGGTATAGGGTTGAGGTTATTAGATTTAGGATTGAGGGTATAGGGTATAGTGGTGAGGGTTGAGGGTTGAGGGTGTAGGGTTTAGGGTTTAAGGTATAGGGTTGAGGAAGGAAGAGTGAGAGGAGGAAATAGAGAAAAATAGAGAAGGAGGGAGGGAGGGAGAGAGAGGTGAGATAGAGAGGGAGGAGGGAGGGAGGAAGAGAGAGATTGGTGCTTGATAGAGAGTAGAGAAGGAGAGAGTGAGAGAGGAAGATGGAAGAGAGAGAGAGGAGGAAGGTAGGGAGATTTAGAGAGAGGGAGAGAGAGAGGGAAGGAGAGAGGGAGAGGTAGAGATGGAGAGGGAGATAGAGATAAGTATATAGGGAGAGAATGGTGAGATAAAGAGTAGAGAGGAATAGGGTTAAGTGTATAGCCTATAAGGATTAGGGTTTAGGATATTAGGTATAGGGTTTAGGGTATAGGGTTGAGAGTATAAGGTATAGGTTTAAGGGTTGAGAGTGTAAGGTTTAGGGTTTAAGTATAGGGTTGAGGGATAATGTTTAGGGTTTAGAGTATAAGGTTGAGGTTATAGGGTAAAGGGATGAGGGTTGAGGGTACAAGATTTAGGGTTTAAGATATAAGGTAGAGGGTAGAGGGATAGTGTTCAAGGTTGAGGGTATAGGGTTAAGTGTATGGTATATAGGGATTAGGGTTTAGAATATTGGGTATAGGGTTGAGGATATTAGGTTTAGGATTAAGGGTTTAAGGTTTAGGGTTTAGGGTACAAGGTTGAATGTAGGGTTTAAGGTTTCAGTGTAGGGTTGAGGGATAATGTTTAGGGTTTAGGTTATAAGGTTGAGGGTATATGGTATAGGGATGAGGGTTGATGGTGTACGGTTTAGGGTTTCAGGTATAGGTTTGAGGGTTGAGGGATGGTGTTTAGGGTTGAGGGTATAAGCTTGAGGTATAGGGTATAGGGATTAGGGTTGTTTAGGGTTTAAGGTATAGGGTTGAGTGTTGGGGGATAGTGTTTAGGGTTTCAAGGGTATAAGGTTAAGTGCATAGGGTATAGGGATTAGGGTTTAGGATATTGGTTATAGGGTTGAGGGTATTAGATTTAGGGTTTAAGATGTAGGGTAAAAGATTGAATGTAGGGTTTAGGGTTTAAGTATAGGTTTGAGGGATAATGTTTAGGGTTTAGGGTATAAGGTTGAGGGCATAGGTTATAGGGATGAGGGTTGAGGGTTTAGGGTTTAATGTATAGGGTTAAGTATATAGGGTATAGGGATTAGGGTTTAGGATATTCGATATAAGGTTTGGGAGATTCAAATAAAGGGAGAGATAATGGTGAGATAGAGAGTAGAGAAGCAAAGATAGAGTGAGAGATAATATAGGGAAGAGAGAGGTAAGGAGGGAGAGAGAGAGTTGATATAGAGAGATAGAGGAGAGAGGGGGGGAAAGTGATAGAGAGAATGGTGAGATATAGAGTAGAGAGGGAAGGAGATAGTGAGAGATGGCGAGAGAGGGAGGGTATAGGGATTAGGGTTGAGGATATTGGGTATAGGGTATAGGGTTTAGGTTACAAGGTTAAATGTAGGATTTAGGGTTTTAGGGTTGAGGGTTGAGGTTTGAGGGTATTAGTTGAGGTGTATAGGGTATATGGATTAGGGTTTAGTATATTGGGTATAGGGTTTAGGGTGTGGAGTTTAGGTTATAAGGTATAGGGTTAAGCATTGAGAGTGTAGGATTTAGCGTTTAAGTATAGGGTCAAGGGATAATGTTCAGGGTTTAGGGTATAAGGCTGAGGGTATAGGGTATAGGGATGAGGGTTGAGGGTGTAGGGTTTAGGGTTTAAGGTATAGGTTTGAGGGTTGAGGGATAGTGCTTAGGGTTGAGGGTATAGGGTTAAATATGTAGGGTATAGGGATATGGGGTATAGGGTTGATGGTTTAGGGTTAAATATGTAGGGTATAGGGTTGATGGTTTAGGGTTTAGGGCACAAGGTTGAATATAGGGTTTAGGGTTTAGGGCACAAGGTTGAATATAGGGTTTAGGATTTAAGTATAGCATTCAAGGTTGAGAGTGTAGGGTTTAGGGTTTAAGTATAGGGTTAAGGTATAATGTTTAGAGTTCAGGGTATAAGGTTGAGGGTATAGGGTATAGGGATGAGGGTTGAGGGTGTAAGGTGTAGGGTTTAAGGTATAGATTTGAGGGTTGATGGATAGTGTTTAGGGTTGAGGGTTTAGGGTTAAGTTATAGGGTATAGGGATGAGGATTTAGGATATTGGGTATAGGATTGAGGTTATTGGGTTTAGGGTTGAGATTTTAGGGTACAAGGTTGAATATAGGTTTTAGGGTTTAAGTATAGGGTTGAGGGTTGAGGTTTGAGGGTATTAGGTTAAGTGTATATGGTATAGGGATTAGGGTTTATGATATTAGGTATAGGGTTTATGTTGTGAGGTATATGGTATATGGTATAAGGTATAGGGTTAAGTGTTGAGAGTGTAGGGTTTAGGTTTTAAGTATAGGGTCGAGGGATAATGTTCAGGGTTTAAGGTACAAGGTTAAGTGTATAGGGTATAGGGTATAGGGATGAGGGTTGAGGGTGTAGGGTTTAGGATTTAGGGTTTAAGGTATAGGTTTTTGTGTTGAGGGATAGTGTTCAAGGTTGAGGGTATAGGGATTAGGGTTTAGGATATTGGGTTTAGGGTTAAGGGTATTGGGTTTAGGGTTGAGGGTCTATGGTACAAGGTTAAATGTAGGTTTTAGGGTTGAGGTTTGATGGTATTAGGTTAAGTGTATAGGGTATAGTGATTAGGGTCTATGATATTGGGTATAGGGTTTAGGTTGTAGGGTTTAGAGTATAAGGTATAGGGTTAAGGGTTGAGAATGTAGGGTTTAGGTTTTAAGTATAGGGTCTAGGGATAATGTTCAGGGTTTAGGGTATAATTTTGAGGGTATAGGGTATATGGATGAGGGTTGAGGGTGTACGGTTTAGGGTTTAAGGTATAGGTTTGAGGGTTAAGGGATAGTGTTCAGGGTTGAGGGTATAGGGTTAAGTATTTAAGGTATAGGGATATTGGGTATAGGGTTAAGGGTTTAGGGTTTAAGTATAGGGTTCAAGGTTATGGGTATATGGTTGAGGGATAATGTTCAAGTTTGAGGGTCAAGGTTAAGTATATAGGGTATAGGGATTAGGGTTTAGGATATTGGGTTAGGGTATAGTGTTGAGGGTTGAGGGTATAAGGTATAGGATTAAGGGTTGAGAGTGTAGAGTTTATGGTTTAAGTATAGGGTTGAGGGTATAGAGTTGAGGGATAATGTTTAGGGTTTAGGGTATAAGGTTGAGGGTATAGGGTATAGGGATGAGGGTTGAGGGTGTAGGGTTTAAGGTATAGGGTTGAAGGTATAGGGTTAAGTGTATAGGGTATAGGGATCAGGATTTAGAATATTGGGTATAGGGTTGAGGGTATAATATTGAACGTAGGGTTTAGGGTTTAAGTTTATGGTTGATGGATAATGTTCAAGGTTTAGGTTATAAGGTTGAGGATATAGGGTATAGGGATTA